>JAVIAB010000010.1:0-100000 GCA_032433765.1 Megaustenia siamemsis
TTTTCAATTCTAGTTTTAGTTCTTTATCTTATTGTTATTTTTAAATTCTCTATTTATTTGCTTTTCTTATTCTTCATCTCATGTTTCCCTTCTTCAATTCTCATTATTATTCTTATTACATTTTTTCTCATTTTCTCGTCTTTCTTGTTGCAATGGTACTTCCTTATTTCCATCATCATCTTTGTCGCCATCATCTTCTTCTTCTACTACTGCTACTACTACTACCTCTGTTACGAAGACGCGAGCAACTCGTGACAACCAACAGGACGAGTGATCTTTATTGTTCGTTCCTTTTTCTTTTCGTTCCTTTTTCTTTTCTTTTCTTTAATTTTTTTTTTTTTTTTGTGTGTGACTAAAAAGACCAACGAGAAAATTCTCAAGAGGCCAGCACAAGAAGGGAGCTCCTAAGAAATATCAGAACAAAAATAAAAGGAATATACATCACAATTTTCGGCACAACATGAGTAAGGAAAGTTGGAGTACTTGGCAATAACTGTTAAAATACAGGGAAAGAGAGAACGCGGACGACAAAGAGGCAAGATATTTTAGATAGCTGTGTGTCATGGTATGGGAGGAAAAAACGTGAACAGCAGGATTGTTACGATGCACTGTGGATAGACAATTGTGGGATAACATAATCGCCTACTGTAACCGGCATGGCACATTATTAGAGTATGTCCTCTCTCCCTCTCCCTCTCCCCACCAACGACACGACCTTCCCCAACAGTTCGATAATTTGAATATTAATTTTTTTTTAAATATGTAAATATTTTGTTCCTTTCCTGCTGATTGTATATTTTAAAAATTGTAATTTCTGTGTTTTTGTCTTTTTTTTTTAAATTTTTATTTCTATGAGATGTCGTTACCCGGTCGCAAAATTCACAGGGGCGCAACATTGCAACATTGCAACAGAATGAATAAAATACTAACAGAGATATAGCACAGCCAGGGGGTGTGGGGAGATACTTGGCTTTGCCTCATGCACCGGCAATTCATGATACGCCGCTGTCTCCTTTACCTTCAGGTGGCGTTGTATTCAGGTTATCTAATCTATCTATCTATCTTCTATCTATCTATCTATCTATCTATCTATCTATCTATTATCTATCTATCTATCTATCTACTATCTATCTATCTATCTACTATCTATCTATCTATCTATCTATCTATCTATCTATCTATCTATCTATCTATCTATCTATCTATCTATCTATCTATCTGTCTGTCTGTCTGTCTGTCTGTCTGTCTGTCTGTCTGTCTGTCTGTCTGTCTGTCTGTCTGTCTGTCTGTCTGTCTGTCTGTCTGTCTGTCTGTCTGTCTATCTATCTATCTATCTGTCTATCCATCCATCCATCCATCCATCCATCCATCCATCCATCCATCCATCCATCCATCCATCTGTCTGCCTGTCTGTTGATCTTTTTTTCCAACCACCAACCCACCTCCCTACCTACATACCTACCTGCCTATATATCAACATATACCTGTTTTGCCTTTCTACTACCGACCCACCTGCCTACCTACTCAACCACCTACCTTTCCACTCACCTACCTACCTAATACCCAACCACCCACCACATACATACCCACCCTGCCTACCCACCCACATACATACCTACCTATCTACATACACAACCCACCAACCTACATACCCACCCATCTACCTATCACTTACCTACCTACTCAACCACCTACCTACCCACCCACCCACATACCTACCCACCCACCCACCCCATACATACCCACCTGCCTACCCAACCACATACATACCTACCTATCTACATACACAACCACCAACCTACATACCCACCCATCTACCTATCACTTACCTACCTACTCAACCACCTACCTACCCATCCACCTACCTACCCACCTACCTACCTACCCAACCACCTACATACCCACCCACCTACCTACCCATCCACCTACCTACCTGCCCGTATTTCTTGTACATATTGTGGTTCCCGCTATTAACCCCCCCCCCCCCCTTTTTTTTTTTCTCTCCTTCTCATTGCATGAGTGGTTATCTACCCTTCTTTCTTCCTCCCCTCAATGGCTACTCGTTTTAATCGATTGCTGCTAAATCGGCGTTAATTGAGCGCCAAAGAGTTCTGTTTTATAGTTTACAGCAGACTCGAAATTGAGTACAATCGTGTTGTAGTACAGCTCACGAGATTCCGAGCCACTTAACTTTCCGTTTTTATTCTTCATTTTTTTTCTCTTTTTTTTTAAAGAAAAATAAAAACACTATTTGCAGTGTGTAGTTACAGTCACATTATGACTTATCTGTCGACGTTATGTCTTGTATTCTATCAGTAAACATATCTAACGTGTTATAATCTTCTTCTCCCACATATTATATACTAATAATTAGTAAAAATAACGAGCACAGGAAGT
Organism: Megaustenia siamemsis; assembly: GCA_032433765.1. NCBI lineage: Eukaryota > Metazoa > Mollusca > Gastropoda > Stylommatophora > Ariophantidae > Megaustenia > Megaustenia siamemsis. The sequence continues at coordinate 2,398 of JAVIAB010000010.1, forward strand.
AATAATTAACAAATAACAATAACAATTGTTCTCTCGTCAAAAAAAAAGGGCGCCGAGATATCGAATCTCTTATTTTTAGTAGTATCGTTCTTAACGATTACTTAGAAAAGTCACGGGCTGGAGTCCGGTAGAAGCCGTCCATCTATTCTCTCGACAAAAGCTAATGATTTGAATTTTTCTGGCATATTTTTCTATCATTAACACGGATTTAAAGGAACTTTGAACAAGATTGACATAGTTAATGCTGTTTTATTCAGGTATTTTGTGAGCATTTGAACTTTTTCGAGGTTGAATGACCGACGCTGTCGTGGGGAGGTGTTTTTCGATAAGAAAACGTAGATTGTTTGAACAAACTCCAAACTTTGTCGACATTTCTGCTGCATTTATTGGCCATTTTCGAATTTAAAAGTGTTAAAGTTGTCGATTATTATTTTTTGTGGAAGTATCTATTGTTATTCATGATAAAGGCATAGATGAAACGCTTAATAAGTGGAATACTGTGATTAAATAGTCTACAGCTCGACCCGGACAAAGCTGAAATGGCGATTTTGGCTTGAGGAGACGGTGTGGAATTTCTTCTTTAGACATTTTTCATGATTTTTGTTGACTTGTTTTATTTGCTTATTATTTATTGAACTCTAAAGTTGATGAATTATAAAAAAAGATACCTGCTTTTTTTATTTAAAGTTTGTAACAGTATTCACTTGAAATAATTCCTGTCACAAATAATGTTGAAAAATTCAGTGTTATTTGAAATCTTAGGATAAACGAACACAAATTATACCACTAAACGTTTTCGTTTTTTTTCACATTTTGCAGTCGTTTTGTTATTTCTTGATATGTTTTTTAATCCAGCTTCACAGGTGTGTGTCTTTTATAATAATAGCACATCATTGTATTGTGATTGAAATGTTGGAAGGAATGTGGGCACTGATTGTGGAATGTGATACTACAGGAAGCAGTAGGGAACATGTTCGTTCTATCCAATAAATGTGATAAGAAGTCAGGAAGATAAATGGAACAAATGAAGATATAGTTGATTCAAAATGATAATAATGAGAAAGATAAATGATGGGATAGTAGTATAAATGTGAAGAAAACTGAGATAAATAGAACTCTTAAAATACATATGACACAGATTGACTGGAAAGATAAAGGGAATAAATAGATGAACACTAAAATACGTTTGATAGCAAAAATGAGGAAGATAAATCAGTCAGCATTGGGGGGAAAATCAGAAGATGGATAAATGGAGAAAAACTAGAACAAATGTGAAGAAAAAACACAGGTAGATGAATTGATAAATGGAAGAATATAATATTAGAACAAAGTGAAGAAAAAAATGAGGAAGAGAGTGGAATAAATTAGCAAATAAGGCACAAATTAGAACAAATGTGTCAAAACGATCAGGATGATAAATTGATTATATAGAGAAACTAGAACGGATATGAAGTAAATATTCCGGAAATTAAATTGAATACTTGAAGTGAAGTGAAGAAACACTAGTGAAGTGCAGATGTGAAGAAAATATTTAGTAAGATAAACGGAAAAACATTGGAACATAATAAATTAGGATATTTCAATTTGTAATTTGTAATCCACTTGACTGACTTGACTGTGCAAACCGTATGTGACGATGGAAACAAGAAAAAGAGTTCTTAAATGTTATGTAGAGCCAGTCTTAACATATGGATGTGAATCATGACAATAGGAAACAGAAAAAAAAATTACTGGAGTCTGTAGAAATGAAATGTGTTCTACAGAAGATGTTGAGAATACCCGGGACAGCTAAGAAGAGTAATGAAACGTTCTGAAAGAGGTCAAAGCAAAGAGAGAGGTAATTTCCAATATTAGGAAGAAACAATCTTCATTTTTTGGCCTGTAAGTAATGTGAAGAGAACAGCTGGAATATATTGTAACAACAGGGAAATTGAGGACAAAGAGATATAAGGAAGCAAAGTGAAAAAATACCAGACAGCTTAAGAGAATGGTTTGCAGAAGGTCAACAACAGAAATGATAAACTGTCGAGATTGAAAGTTGTGGAGAGACATGATCACCTACTCCAGTAGAAATGGTACTTGAATAAGCAACAAATGATATGTAATACAGAGACAGATGATGTAACAGAATGTAGGATATTAGGATATTTTAAAAAATACATACTTCAGGTGATGAGTAAGCATTTTATAGGAGCCAGTAGTGGGGTGTGGCAGTATATACACCAAGGTATGGTGACAGCTTTACAAAGAAGAACACAACACAATACTGACGTTTCGGTCTGATGCCTTCTTCAGAACACGGGGGACAAGAACAAACAGTGAGGTTACAATTTTACTGCAACATTGCAATTATTTGCCAGTCCCCCAAGAATTTTCTACTTTGGACATAGTAAATGTATTAATACAAAGATCTAGAAGATAAATGGAAATAAACGGAGTTCTTGAATAAATGAATCAGTTACCTGTTTCTGAGATAAACAGGAACAAAGGAATGGCTAGAACAAGCTGTTAAGTTATTTATAACTCGCATATAAATGGATCAAAGAGAAAGTTGCAAATGTGGTACACAATTCAGTAGTCGGAGTGAATTATTTAATATCTTGTGAAATAAGATCAAATGATATAGCATAGAGAAATGAATAAGAGAATAACAAATAATTTGATGAAATAAGAGTAGTAATAAGTAGAAGAAATAAGAGAATAACAAATAATTTGATGAAATAAGAGTAGTAATAAGTAGAAGAAATAAGAGAATAACAAATAATTTGATGAAAATAAGTAGTATAGTAGAAGAATAAGAGAATAACAAATATTTGATGAAGAAGGAGTAGCAATAAGTAGAAGAAATAAGAGAGTAGCAATATATTTGATGAAATGGGAGTAGGAATAAGTAAAGAAATAGAGTAGCAAATAATTTGATGAAATAGGGTAGGAATAAGTAAAAGAAAAATATAGACTGACAATGATTTGATGAAATAGGAGTAGCAATAAGTAGAAGAAATAAGAGACTAACAAATAATTTGAGGAAATTGAGTAATAATTAGTAGTTGAAATAAGAGTAGCAAATAATTTGATGAAATAAGAGTAATAATTAGTAGAAGAAATAAGAGAGTAACAAATAATTTGATGAAATAAAAGAATAGCAACCTTCCTGACTTGCCTTCCAGCGCTGAGGGAAGATATAATTTGCGGTCTTTTGCTCTGCTGTTATGTTTCCTAGTGTTTCTAATCTTCCATCAATCCTTTTCCGTGGTCGACTCTTGAGTCTGGTGTTCTCACAACGTTTATTCAGGCTCATTATGTTTTGTTCTGCCTTGTCAGTGGTTAAAATCACTTGATCTGTTGTTTCTCTGGCGGGGATTTTGCGTTTTTCTCAGTTCTTAATTTCTGATTTTATCTCTCAGACTGTTTCTTGTCATTCGACTTCGTCTAACACTTTTCATGTCGGAAGTGGTTATTTTTCTTATTGTTCTTGAGTCTAGAGTCCAGTCCTGGCATAGGTAGCTCAATGTTTGGATAATGGTTGTGTTGTATAGTGCCTGTTTGGCCTCTAGTGTTATTTCTTTGTTCGCCAGCAGTGTAACAGTTGTTTGTCTGTTGATTTGACAAGCTTTGTTGCATCTTGAGTCTAGAGTCCAGTCCTGGCATAGGTAGCTCAATGTTTGGATGATGGTTGTGTTGTATAGTGCCTGTTTGGCCCCTAGTGTTATTTGTTAGCCAGCAGTGGTAACAGTTGTTTGTCTGTTGATTTGACAAGCTTTGTTCCATCTTGAGTCTAGATTCCAGGTCTGGCATAGGTAGCTCAATGTTTGGATAATGGTTGTGTTGTATAGTGCCTGTTTGGCCTCTAGTGTTATTTCTTTGTTCGCCAGCAGTGGTAACAGTTGTTTGTCTGTTGATTTGACAAGCTTTGTTGCATCTTGAGCCTCTTTCTGCTGGCGAGTAAATTGTCTGTTACTAGACTTCCTGGATATTAGCATTTTTCCACTTGTTTTGATTGCCTGCCATCTATCATTATGTTGTTTCTCTTTTGCGATATTCATGTCTTTTTTTATTGTGATTTTCATGTTGTTTTAAGTGCCTTTGCTATTAAGTCTATTTAAGCATTCTTCTAGGTCTTTTATTTTTCCATTTATTTAGTGCCTGATCATTCACAATAAAAGTAGCAATAAAATGATGAAATAAGAGTAGTTATAAGTAGAGAAACTTCTTCTTTCCTTCCTTATTTGCTTTTCAGCGTCGAGAGGGATATAATTTGCGGTCTTTTGCTCTTCTGTTCATCTCTGCTGCTATGTCTCCTAGTGCTTTTTAATATTCCGTCAATCCCATCTTTTTCATGGTTTGCCACTGGATTTGGTGTTCTTGAAACATTTATTGAAGGCTTGTTATGTTTTGATCTTTCTGCCTTGTCACATGGCCAAACCATTTTATCCATTATTTCTTTATATATTCTGTAGCGAGAGTTATTCCTAGCATTTTTCTTCAGTTCATTTCTGATCTTATCTCTCAGGCTGTTTCCTGTCATTAGTGTAACACATTTGATCTTAATAATGTTATTTATCTTATTGTTCTTGCATCTAGGGTCCAGGTCTGGCATTGGTAGCACAACGTTGGGATGAAGATTGTATAGTGACCGTTTTGCCTCTAGAGTTATTTCCTTGTTGAACAATAGTGGTGATAACTGTCCAATGATTTGACAAGCCTTGTTGCATCTTACTTCCTAGATATTTGAATTCCTCTACTTGTTTTAGTTGTCTGCCGTCTATAGTCATGTTGATGTTCTGTTTCTCTTTTGTGATATTCATAACTTCTATTTTGTTGATTTTCATGTTGTATTTTGCCTGTGCTGTTGAGTCTAAGTGTTCTTGTAGGTCTTCCATTTTCCATGTATTAGTGTCTGATTGTCTGCAAATAGAATCTCATTTATCGTCTCTGATAGGCTGGCTAACTTACATATGTAGTCCATGTATGTAATAAACAATAGGGGGGGACGGGATATTAGAGAAACAATAGCAATAATTAAAGAAATAAGAAAAGCTAAATTATGAAGGTATGGGAAAAAACAGTGAACAGACGAAGAAGAAAGAACAATAAATTACGGAAATAAGTAGGTATTAAAGGCTAAAAAAGTAAGTTAAAAAAGTAAAGAGCCCCGTCACGCCAATTGGTGTAGAGGAAATAGGGTGATAGTGACTATAATTTTTATAGACCTTCAGCATATGAATTTTAGGGTATGTGGTCGGTATTATGCCCGTACCACTTTACTTTCCCAGAAAAAAAAACAGGTACTCGTTTAAGGCTGGGTGAACCCTGAAGCCATCGATCAAGATCGAAGCCAGCCTCTCGTCCTTTGTAGTCCAGTTCACTAACCACTGAGCTATCGTGGCTCCCTAAAAGCTAAAGATAATCCATTATTACCATTTTGGAGAAGTGACTACAGCGCTTTTCTTCTCTTGGTAAGGTACACATTTTTGTCCAGCTGTTTCAGCTTTCAAAACTCAAGTTCAGCACAATAAGCTGGAATTATAACAAAAGATACAAGAGATGAGAAAGAGAATAATGTTGAGCTTTTATCTGTCTAGCTCAGTGGTTAGTGAACTTGACTACAAAGGACAAGGGGTAGGGTTCGATCCCAACCAACGGCTTCCGGTTCCCTCAGCCTTAAATGGGTACCAGATTTTTTCTGGGAAAGTAAAGCGGCGCGGGCGTAATACCGACCACATTACTCCAAAATTCATGTGCTGAAGGTCTGTAAAATTTATGGTCACTAACACCATATTCCCTATACGCCACTTGGCGTGACGGGGCTCTTTACTTATTTTTTTTAAAATCTGTCTATTATTCCTTCCAACCAAAGATGGCAAACAGGGCAGAATTATAGCTGTCCAACGATCTTTGTTATCAAGTGCCAGAACTTGTACTGGAGCCTCATTGCATCTGCATGTCCATGTTCTGGGTGAGCTGCTTAGTCTTAGTAACAATACTAAAAAAAAAAGGAAGAAAAAGTGGTATGGTGACAGCTTTACGTGGTAATGGACGAAACAAAAAATCGACATTTCAGCCAAGTAGGTCTTCATCTGGACGAACATCAAACACAAAAATATATATGATGATATATTAACAAATCTAACTACATGGCGATAATATGCTAGATACTAAAGAGAGGAAAAATAAAAAAAATGGTCACTTCCCTGTGTTCCTGAGCTGGGTCAGTCTCCAAATGGACTAAATTGATACGCAGGATGACCGACTATAATTCTCTCTGACCAGGAAGTCAGGTGAGAAGACGGAAAGGAAGGGTTCTAAAAATATGGGGAGGTGGGTACAGGATATGAAAAGTCTTAGTCTTAGTAAGGGAGCTGATACATACTTTTATTGCTTATAACCGCAGTTTTCTTTTTTTTAGTGTTTCTCCCTGTCAGCCACCTTCTCTTTCCCATTTGAAGGTCTACTTTGAGATTCTCATGTTGTTCCTTCTCATCACGTGGCCAAGATATTACCATTTTCTTCTTTTGGTTATAGATGATATTTTTGGATGCTACGCGTTCAATTGGTAAAGTCATTGCAGAAGTAAAAATATGTCGGGTCACCTTTGTCTATATCCCTGGACATGTGGGAGAACGAGGAAATAAAAGCGGACGGGTTGGCTAGCTGAGCTGTTGTTGATGATGGTCAACCAATGGATCAGGCGGACATCATCAATGTCCTCCAGGAAATGGGTAGGGCACAGGATTTCGACAACCATGAGTTCACGTCACTCATTCGGATGAAAGAGATGGAGTTAGTCAGGCACAGCCAGAAACGAGAAACTTAGTGGGTGTATAAGAAGACACATCAACCAGCACAGAACTGGAGTCGCTGGACACTGCAAGTCTTGTTGTGGAGGGGATCTGAGCACCTATGGACATGTTTGGAGTGCAATGATGATGACCCGCAAATAACTCAATTTTTGGATCCTTTCTCATTTCTCTTATTTCTGCACTAATGTTAAATTCTTGTCATGGTATATGAAGTATTTTCTTGAGGCACTTGTTGTTAATGAGTACATAAGGGTGGATAATACATTTGATGTGAAAATCTTTATTAAAGAGTGGAGAGTTTTGTTTTTTATATCATTGGAATTCAAGGGCGACCACGAAAAAGATGGATCGATGGAATATTAGAAGCACTAGGAAACATGACATCAGCAGAAGCGAACAGAAGAGCAAAAGATGGATCGATGGAATATTAGAAGCACTAGGAAACATAACATCAGCAGAAGCGAACAGAAGAGCAAAAGATGGATCGATGGAATATTAGAAGCACTAGGAAACATAACATCAGCAGAAGCGAACAGAGAGCAAAAGACCGCAAATTATATCTCCCCTCGACACTGAAAGACAAATGAAGGAGGAAAGTAGAAGATAACAATGGATGTTTCATGATGGCAGTTAGGCCACCAATCAACCACCATAGCAGGGTGAAGAGAAACAATTGTCCGTATCTAGAAAACATTGAGCTTGTTGTGTAGGAATGGTACCAGTATTTGTCTTCCTTTGCATACCCTGTAGGTGTCAATAATAACACGTTTGAAGAAAACATTCATCAGCTCGAGGTTGGTGACATCTCCATACAACTTGTCCTGGTATGATACCAGTATTTGTCTTCCTTTGCGTACCCCTGTAGGTGTCAATAATAACACGTTTGAAGAAAACATTCATCAGCTCGAGGTTGGTGACATCTCCATACAACTTGTCCTGGTATGGTACCGGTGATGGCCACAGGAACCTTCTCTGTTCATCATATTTTAGTCATGATTGTAACAAATGTTCAGCATTCATTTTGTCTGTACCAGTCACATTCTTCAGATGTTCCTATATCCTTAGACTGTTTAAAAGCTGGTACTTCTATCTGTTGTGGCCTGTCCGGAGTAAAAAAATTGCTATGTGTTCTTTTTATTTTAGCTGGTAGTAGGCATCATTTTTTTGGTAGCTCTTGTGTGCTGTATTCCATTTGTTCCTGACATACCTCTTTGATTCCTCATAAGTTGTACTTGTATCTGGCTGGTGTGATATTACTTCCTTCCATTGTTGACATGTCTGCCCCATATTTGTCTTGATTATTTGGCTCATGTTTTCAGCACTATAGCAGGCTGGCCTTTTGTTTCAGAAGTGATTTCCTGTGTTAATTTCTTCTTCTTCTCTGATCATGCCTCATTCAGACTAGGACTCCAGACTCTCTTATGAAGGTAACTGTCTGTTTCAGTGAATCGGTTGCCCCATAGGTTTTCTCTTCCAGGGAGATGGGTGTGTGCCACATTGTCCTCCTCAGGTCTGTGTGCCAGGAACAATCCTGTAGAACATGTTTTGTTGCTCTGTTATCCAGGTACAGTGTCATTGGCTGGTAGTTCCTATTTTAAGTGTGGTGAACATGTGCTTTCTCATTCTGTTGTTTCCAGCGCGTAGGCGAAGTATAATGACTTGATCTTTCCTTGATATTTGGAGGTATCCATCCCTCTCGTTATTCTTTGGGTGTTCTTGTTTTCATTTTTCATGGTACTGACGTTTGATGATGGATTTGGCTTCATCGTAGCCGACCAGATTGTTCTCTTGTGGTAATCTCCCTCCCTCCTTAGCTAGTTTGTCTGTGTATTCGTTTCCATGGATATTACAGTGTGATGGTATCCACTGGATGACCACTCTCTGGAAGTTATTGCACTGTTGGTCTAGGGTTGTTCTCAGGTCATCTAACTCACTGTTCCTGAGGTTTTTTAGAGCTGTTAGGACTGACAGTTAGTTGGTCAGTATTACCAATTTCTTGTGCATGTTATTTTTGTGTTAGATAGCCAGTTTGGCAGCATATTCAAGGCCTTCAATTTCTGCTTTAAAGTTGTTTGAGAATTTCCCAGTAGCTATTGAATTGTTGATCTCTTCCTGGTTATTCAGCCTTGAGAACACACCTCCTCCATTTCTGGTGGTGTGTGTAGCAGAGCCATCAGTGGATCTGTGAGACCAGGAGTCCTGTGGGTAGTTGTCATCTATATGTTTTTCTGCTATATGCTTTCTCCCTGTGTCTGTTTGGATGCCTTTTTCATGATTACTATTATATCTTCCTTAAGTTCTGGTATTTTATATTTCGCGTGGGGAGTCATACAGGATGGGCATATGTGTTTTGGCATTGTTTGGGACAGTACTGGATTGCTAGTTGTCAATTCTTTAGAGATTGCCATCAAGTTGCTCCTTTTTAGTCTTCCTTTTCCAAAGCTGGTTGTCCATTTGTGCATGGGTGGTTATGGAGCCCTTGTATTTCTCTGCTTGTTGCATTACTTTAGTTTTCAGTCTCCCAAAGGTTGTAAACCTGTTACTGTCTCTAGAGTCTCGATAGGTGTAGATTTCATAGCACCAGTGATGATATGGGCAGCCTGGTTTTGTGTTCTGTTAATTTTGCTAAGCTGTGATTTGGAAGCTGTAGCCCAGGCTGTGACTCCATACTCTAGGACTGGTCTTACTCTGCCTGTGTATAGTCGTTTTAAGATATTACTGTCTGCTCCCCAGTCTGCTCCTGCTAATTTCTTCATATCTGTTTGTTTTGTGCCTCTTTTGTTTGTTTTCTCTATCTGATTTATCCATGTCATTATGCAATCCATGGTGACCCCAAGATATGCTGGGTTTTGGTCAGTAGGAAGTGTGTGGTCTTTTATCGTCAAATCTGCAGAGAGTGTGTTTCTTGATAGGCTGAAAATTGTATATGTTTTTTTTTCATTAATGGGTAGCAGCCAGGTGTTCGTCCATCTTTCAAGTTTTCCTAGGAAATCTTGCATTCTGGGGAGCTGCAATAGCTCAGTGGTTAGTGAAATGGACTACAAAGGACAAGAGGTAGGGTTCGATCCCAACCGACGGCTTCCGGGTTCACCCAGCTTTAATGGGTACCGGATTTTTTTCTGAGAAAGTAAAGCGGCACAGGCGTAATACCTACCACATTACCCCAAAAATCATGTGCTGAAGGTCTGTAAAATTTATGGTCACTAACACCATATTCCCTATATGCCACTTGGCGTGAAGGGGCTCTTTACTTTTTTTTACTATCTTGCATTCTGGAACTGGTCAGTTACATAGATTCTTCTACTGCCCATATTGCCAGATATCCTATGTATATTACTGAGTGTGGAATGTCCTCTACGGTGTCATTTATGCAAGATTAGAAACAGCGTTGAGGATAGTGCTCCGCCTTGTGGGAGACCTGTTTTGGTTTTCTTACTCTGTTGTACTGTGGCCTTTCTGTCTTGTAGGTATTGAGGTGCTTATTTAAGTCTGGTTGGTTAAGCTGTTAGATGGCTGGTTCAGAGACCAGCAACATATGTGGATCGTTGACTGACTCAACAAAGCATGCCTAGCTGGATTGACAGTAACACATTCTGGGAGGAGTGGGTGCACATTCAACAGTTTCATCATCAAGTGCAGTCTCCGTATCGAAGGTTGGCTACCATGGAGCGCCATTCCACTCTGTCTCTTGCTTTGGGGATGCAAGTTGTCATAGACTGACTTGTCCATCTTTTGATGTTACTCGTCCATGTTAGTCTTGGTCTGCCTCTATTACCCTGTATTTTCCCTTCCAATATTACTTTTAGTATGCTGTTGTGTCTTTTAACTATCCCACTATCCCAAAATTTATCTTGTTCTAATTGTGTTTAGTAGTTCTCTTCTAATTTTTAGTTGTTTTAAAACTTGATAATTTATTCTCTTTTCTTTCCATTCAAATTATACCTATTCTTCTATAAATCCTCATTTATAAGGCTTCAATTTCAACAACAGATCAACAGTTTAACTTGGATATATTGCCCCAGATGCGGTGTAGTTCATGGCAGTGAGATGGCCGACAGGTTGGCTGGGTCTACCATTGTGTGGTGCAGGGAGTCTTAAAGTTGGACACGTGTGGCATTGTGGGAGCTTTAAAAGAACAGGAAAAATGAAAAAATATATTTTAAAAATTGTGTGGTTAAACCTGCACTTGAAAAGTGGACAACACAAACCAGAACAAAGTTTCTGCATAATAGGCCTTCAACTGGAACCAGCACATCTTTCTTCTTCTTCTACCTTTCAGCTCCCTGTGGAGCATAGGTCTTCAACAAATACTTTCCAAGTCGTTCTGTTTCTTGCCATTCTTTTAAGATCATTCCATGTCTTCCACATCATCTTCATCTCTGCATCTGTCTGTCTTCTCCAAAAATTCCTTGGTCTTCCTCTTTGTCTTTTCCCCTGGGGATCCCAAAAAAGGGCCTGTTGTGTAATACTCTCAGTTGACTTCTGCAGTGTGTGTCCTATCCAGCGCCGTCGTCTTGCTCCAACAAGGTACCAACATACAACACACATAAAAATATGTAACATGTACAATAATTTTAAACTAGTTCTTTAAAAGAACACTTTACAGGATGGCGAAAAGGAAGCCAAGGATAAACACATCAAAAGGATGGTGGAACACGACACTACGAAGGGGGGCAGCAGGAAAAGCATTCTCAGTGACAAAGAACGCAACACATTCAATCAACGCAGGAAAGGAACAATCAGTAGACGAACACTTGGATGATTGTTATATCTGGTTGATGTGGGAATTTCTCAACTGCGGTGACACCGGTTCAATCTAAAGACTACAGAAGTTGGTTGGTAGAATAAACCAGACCTCATGTCCTTGTAAAAACAGTTCACTTAACTGCTCAACTGTGGTTCACAAATTTTTGCACCAATTCTGACCTATGGAAGCGAATCATGGATAGTAGACAAAACAAATGAAAAAAACGATTAGAGACCACAGAGATTGGATTTTTCAGAAGAATGTTGAAAGTTCCCTGGACAGCTAAAAAGACCAATGAGGACATTCTGAAAGAGGCCAACACAAAAGGGAACTCCTAAGTAGATATCGGAATGAAACAATCAACATTTTTCGAGCACATCATGAGAAGGGAATACTTCGTTACAACTAGCAAAATGCAGGGAAAAGAGGTCGCTGACAACAAAGACAGAAGATACTAGATATCTTGGTGTCATGGCATGGAAAACAGTCATCAACATAATTGATACGATGCACTATGGATAGAAAATGACAGAAGGACATGATCGGCCATTTGTGTATTTCCTCTCAAATTTGCAAGAGCAGCGACCATTTTTGGCCTATTCTTATTTTATTCCCAACAGTCAAAGATTCTTTACCTGCACAGAATGTTATTTGCCGGTCATCATCATTGCACTCCGAACATGTCCATAGGTGCTCAGATCCCCACCTCAGCAATTCCCTCAGTGTCCAGCGACTGACGACTCCAGTTCTATGTTAGTTGATAAGTCTTCTTACACGGCCACTAAGTTTCTCATTTCTGGCTGTGCCCAACTTAACTCCCATTTCCATCATCCGAAGAAGTGATGTGGATCTGTGTTTGTCGAAGTCATGTGCTCTTCCCACATCTCAGAGGGCATTACAGGATGGCGAAAAGGAAGCCAAAGACTATGGCACAGAATGTACACGGAACCACCTGTTTTTTCTCTCTATTTTCCGAGATGATTGGACATCTGATCTCACTACCCAGAGAATAGTCCTGGTGTTGTGTATTCCATTTATTCATGTACTTGTCACTGACATACCTCTTTGATTCCTCATAAGTTGTATCTGGCTGGTGTAATGTTCTGCATATCTGGCAGAGCTTGTAGTGTCTTTCTCTTAGATTATTCACGTCTCTATTTCCGAGGTCTATGTTTCTAAGACAAGAGCAGAAGGAATTGGCTCCCTCAATGAGATAGAGTTGCTTGCACAGAAAAGAGACAAATGGCGAGATTTGATAAAATATCTTTAGAAGGATTGAAAACTGTTGTTGTATTAAGTTATGGAAAGACATATGATGAAAAGTAATTTTAATGTCATGAAAAATATACTAATGGCAAAATGTTACATCTTCTCAATATTCCTGTATGGTGCAGAATCATGGACATTAGACAAGAAAACAGAACAGAAAATTGAAGCCTTTGAAATGTGGAATTATAGAAGAATAAAGAGAAGAAAACAAACGAGGAAGTTTTAAAACAACTAAAATTAAAAGAAAAACTACCAAACACAATTAGAACAAGACAAATGAAATTTTTGGGCCATGTTAAAAGACACAACAGCCTACTAAAAGTAATATTGGAAGGGAAAATACAGGGTAAAAGAGGCAGACCAAGACTAACATGGACAAGTAACACCAAAAGATGGACAAGTCAACCTATGACAATCTGTACCATCAAAGCAAGAGACAGAGTGAAATGGCGCTCCATGGTAGCCAACCTTCGATGCGGAGACGGCACTCGATGATGATAAAATCTGCTAGAATAAAAATGTAGATAAGAGAAAGAGTATCTGGGTCTATACCCTATGGGCCAACTATGGCTAAAAAGGTCAATAGGTAGATAGATAGAATTTCCAAGACTCCTTAGTGCTAGTGACAATCTGTGAGGAATATTCTTCTACCTTTTAGTTCCCAGTGGAGCATAGGTCTTCAACAAACACTTTCCAAGTCGTTCTGTTTTTTGCAATTCTTTTAAGATCATTCCATGTCTTCCCCATCATCTTCATCTCTGCTTCGATCTATCTTCTCCAAGAATTCCTTGGTCTTCCTCTTTGTCTTTTCCCCTGGGGATTCCAAAAAAGGCCTGTTGTGTAATACTCTCAGTTGACTTCCGTAGTGTGTGTCCTATCCATCGTCTTCGCTGTATCTCTTTATCCACTGGTATTTGACCGGTACATTTCCATAATTCTATGTTAGTGACTTTGTCCTGCCATTTCCATCCTTTATTCTGCGCAAGCATCTATTAATGAAAGTCTGTACCTTCGTGATTGTCAATTTTGATTTTCTCCATGTTTCACAGCCGATTATAGGACCGACTTAACATTTGAGTTGAAAATTTTTATTTTTGTATTTAACCTAATTTCTTTGAATTTACATATGGTGAGGAATATGTTTTAATCTTTAATCTTTTATTTCAAATAGACAGACAGACAAATGAGTTTCAGCTGCAGTTTTCAGAGCATCTGCCTTAAGGTGACTTGAGTATTCTCCGTTTGCAAGTCTTTTCTGTAAAGGTGAAAAATGAGACTTGAATCTGCTTCTTAGCATGCGATTCACCATATGTGCTCGGCACTTACGGATTGTGTCACTATAAGCATCGAAACTCATGATGCGAGGTTACATTCCTCATCTTTCCAGAGTACTACTCTGGTAGCCATTTCTGCCAATGACTGGGTCGACCTCCTTTCCTTGGTCGGCACTTTATATTATAGTACATGGTGGGCACTTGATCTTATAGTCCTTGGTGGCACCTTATGTTATAGTCCTTGATGGCACCTTATGTTATAGTCCTTGGTGAGCACTTTATATTATAGTACATGGTGGGCACTTTATCATCTTATAGTCCTTGGTGGCACCTTATGTTATAGTCCTTGGTGAGCACTTTATATTATAGTACATGGTGGGCACTTGATCTTATAGTCCTTGGTGGCACCTTATGTTATAGTCCTTGGTGGCACCTTAGGTTATAGTCCTTGGTGGCACCTTAGGTTATAGTCCTTGGTGGCACCTAATGTTATAGTTCTTGGTGGCACCTTATGTTATAGTCCTTGGTGAACACTTTATGTTATAGTCCTTAATGGACACTTTATGTTATAGTCCTTGGTGGCACCTTATGTTATAGTCCTTGGTGGCACCTTATGTTATAGTCCTTGATGGACACTTTATGTTATAGTCCTTGGTGACACCTTATGTTATAGTCCTTGGTGGCACCTTAGGTTATAGTCCTTGGTGGCACCTTAGGTTATAGTCCTTGGTGGCACCTAATGTTATAGTTCTTGGTGGCACCTTATGTTATAGTCCTTGATGAGCACTTTATGTTATAGTCCTTGATGAGCACTTTATGTTATAGTCCTTGATGAGCACTTTATGTTATAGTCCTTGGTGACACCTTATGTTATAGTCCTTGGTGGCACCTAATGTTATAGTTCTTGGTGGCACCTTATGTTATAGTCCTTGGTGAACACTTTATGTTATAGTCCTTAATGGACACTTTATGTTATAGTCCTTGGTGACACCTTATGTTATAGTCCTTGATGGACACTTTATGTTATAGTCCTTGGTGACACCTTATGTTATAGTCCTTGATGGACACTTTATGTTATAGTCCTTGGTGACACCTCATGTTATAGTCCTTGGTGGACACTTTATGTTATAGTCCATTCTTGTGTCATCTCTTTAAGTCTTCTCAACTCCATTAAATCTGCAGCCATATCTTGTTTTCTTCAGTTGTAGCTACAAGATCAAGTCACATGGAGATGTTTTGCTTTTACCAGCTTTATATCCCTAGTGCAATCGAGAGGGGGACATTTTTCCTGAATATTCCCTAGTGCAATCGAGAGGGGGGACATTTTTCTTGAATATTCCCTAGTGCAATCGAGAGGGGGACATTTTTCCTGAATATTCCCTAGTGCAATCGAGAGGGGGGACATTTTTCCTGAATATTCCCTAGTGCAATCGAGAGGGGGGACATTTTTCTTGAATATTCCCTAGTGCAATCGAGAGGGGGGACATTTTTCTTGAATATTCCCTAGTGCAATCGAGAGGGGGACATTTTTCCTGAATATTCCCTAGTGCAATCGAAAGGGGGACATTTTTCCTGAATATTCCCTAGTGCAATCGAGAGGGGGGACATTTTTCCTGAATATCCCCCCCCCCCCCCTTCCCTACCCGAAGCACAAATGTTCCTGCCTTGCTATACAGGCAGATATGCTCTGACTTTAGGGGCACAGTTGTTTTTTTTTTTTTTTTTAATTGTTATGAGGCTTGGTGTTTTGAGGGAGCCGTGATAGCTCAGTGGTTAGTGAACTGGACTACAAAGGACAAGAGGCCGGGTTCGATCTCGATCGACGGCATCCGGGTTCACCCAGCCTTAAATGGGTACCTGATTTTTTTTCTGGGAAAGTAAAGCGGCACGGGCGTAATACCGACCAAATTACCCCAAAAATCTTGTGCCGAATGTCTGTAAAAATTTATGGTCACTAACACCATATTCCCGATACACCACTTTGCCTGGCGGGGCTCTTTACATTTTTTTAATTTGGTGTTTTGAGCAAATTTTTTTCCTGTCAGGTTTGCCAGTGCGTGGTCATTTTTTTTCTATTGGGGGTGAAATAAAAATCATGAGTCTCACACATCGTGACGACTGCTTTGACCAAGTGGCCATTATCCCTCTGGTTCTATCGTGAGCCCCCCCCTCAACATACACCAGCAATGGTAATACATGTCGTAAAGATAGTATAGTGGCCATTTTTTAGTCTGCTCGTTTCGGTTTCCATCTGCCATGGCCGTATGCGTACGGGACCTTCTATTTTGGCTGTTATCTATGAGGATAGGCATCGGACCTCACTACCCAAAGATCAAGGGGAAGATAAAGCCACGAAGGTATCACAGACACAAAGTGGACAAATTCTCACCATCTGTGGCAAGATTTAAACCCAATACCTCACTCAAACATACCAGAAATGATAAGGCAGATACATTAGCTAAGAGAGGATCTAAACACAGATACATACATCCATCACACTAGACACAGAGAGGATCTAAACACAGATACATACATCCATCACACTAGACACAGAGAGGATCTAAACACAGATACATACATCCATCACACTAGACACAGAGAGGATCTAGACAGACACAGATACATACATCCATCACACTAGACACAGAGAGGATCTAGACACAGATACATACATCCATCACACTAGACACAGAGAGGATCTAGACACAGATACATACATCCATCACACTAGACACAGAGAGGATCTAAACACAGATACATACATCCATCACACTAGACACAGAGTGGATCTAAACACAGATACATACATCCATCACACTAGACACAGAGAGGATCTAAACAGACACAGATACATACATCCATCACACTAGACACAGAGAGGATCTAAACACAGATACATACATCCATCTCACCAGACACAGAGAGGATCTAGACACAGATACATACATCCATCACACCAGACACAGAGAGGATCTAAACAGACACAGATACATACATCCATCACACTAGACACAGAGAGGATCTAAACAGACACAGATACATACATCCATCACACTAGACACAGAGAGGATCTAAACACAGATACATACATCCATCACACTAGACACAGAGAGGATCTAAACACAGGTACATACATCCATCACACTAGACACAGAGAGGATCTAAACACAGATACATACATCCATCACACTAGACACAGAGAGGATCTAAACAGACACAGATACATACATCCATCACACTAGACACAGAGAGGATCTAAATAGACACAGATACATACATCCATCACACTAGACACAGAGAGGATCTAAATAGACACAGATACATACATCCATCACACTAGACACAGAGAGGATCTAAATAGACACAGATACATACATCCATCACACTAGACACAGAGAGGATCTAGACACAGATACATACATCCATCACACTAGACACAGAGAGGATCTAAACACAGATACATACATCCATCACACTAGACACAGAGAGGATCTAACACAGATACATACATCCATCACACTAGACACAGAGAGGATCTAGATACAGATACATACATCCATCACACTAGACACAGAGAGGATCTAAACAGACACAGATACATACATCCATCACACTAGACACAGGGAGGATCTAAACACAGATACATACATCCATCACACTAGACACAGAGAGGATCTAGACACAGATACATACATCCATCACACTAGACACAGAGAGGATCTAGACACAGATACATACATCCATCACACTAGACACAGAGAGGATCTAAACAGACACAGATACATACATCCATCACACTAGACACAGAGAGGATCTAAACAGACACAGATACATACATCCATCACACTAGACACAGAGAGGATCTAACACAGATACATAGATCCATCACACCAGACACAGAGAGGATCTAAACAGACACAGATACATACATCCATCACACTAGACACAGAGAGGATCTAAACACAGATACATACATCCATCACACTAGACACAGAGAGGATCTAAACACAGATACATACATCCATCACACTAGACACAGAGAGGATCTAACACAGATACATACATCCATCACACTAGACACAGAGAGGATCTAAACACAGATACATACATCCATCACACTAGACACAGAGAGGATCTAAACACAGATACATACATCCATCACACCAGACACAGAGAGGATCTAGACACAGATACATACATCCATCACACTAGACACAGAGAGGATCTAAACACAGATACATACATCCATCACACTAGACACAGAGAGGATCTAAACAGACACAGATACATACATCCATCACACTAGACACAGAGAGGATCTAAACACAGATACATACATCCATCACACCAGACACAGAGAGGATCTAAACACAGATACATACATCCATCACACTAGGCACAGAGAGGATCTAAACACAGATACATACATCCATCACACTAGACACAGAGAGGATCTAAACAGACACAGATACATACATCCATCACACTAGACACAGAGAGGATCTAAACAGACACAGATACATACATCCATCACACTAGACACAGAGAGGATCTAAACAGACACAGATACATACATCCATCACACTAGACACAGAGAGGATCTAAACACAGATACATACATCCATCACACTAGACACAGAGAGGATCTAAACACAGATACATACATCCATCACACCAGACACAGAGAGGATCTAGACACAGATACATACATCCATCACACTAGACACAGAGAGGATCTAAACACAGATACATACATCCATCACACTAGACACAGAGAGGGTCTAAACAGACACAGATACATACATCCATCACACTAGACACAGAGAGGATCTAAATAGACACAGATACATACATCCATCACACTAGACACAGAGAGGATCTAAGTAGACACAGATACATACATCCATCACACTAGACACAGAGAGGATCTAGACACAGATACATACATCCATCACACTAGACACAGAGAGGATCTAGACACAGATACATACATCCATCACACTAGACACAGAGAGGATCTAAACAGACACAGATACATAAATCCATCACACTAGACACAGAGAGGATCTAAACAGACACAGATACATAAATCCATCACACTAGACACAGAGAGGATCTAGACACAGATACATACATCCATCACACTAGACACAGAGAGGATCTAAACAGACACAGATACATACATCCATCACACTAGACACAGAGAGGATCTAAACAGACACAGATACATACATCCATCACACTAGACACAGAGAGGATCTAAACACAGATACATACATCCATCACACTAGACACAGAGAGGATCTAAACACAGATACATACATCCATCACACCAGACACAGAGAGGATCTAGACACAGATACATACATCCATCACACTAGACACAGAGAGGATCTAAATAGACACAGATACATACATCCATCACACTAGACACAGAGAGGATCTAGACACAGATACATACATCCATCACACTAGACACAGAGAGGATCTAGACACAGATACATACATCCATCACACTAGACACAGAGAGGATCTAGACACAGATACATACATCCATCACACTAGACACAGAGAGGATCTAAACAGACACAGATACATACATCCATCACACTAGACACAGAGAGGATCTAGACACAGATACATACATCCATCACACTAGACACAGAGAGGATCTAGACACAGATACATACATCCATCACACTAGACACAGAGAGGATCTAGACACAGATACATACATCCATCACACTAGACACAGAGAGGATCTAAACAGACACAGATACATACATCCATCACACTAGACACAGAGAGGATCTAAACAGACACAGATACATACATCCATCACACTAGACACAGAGAGGATCTAAACAGACACAGATACATACATCCATCACACTAGACACAGAGAGGATCTAGACACAGATACATACATCCATCACACTAGACACAGAGAGGATCTAAACAGACACAGATACATACATCCATCACACTAGACACAGAGAGGATCTAAACAGACACAGATACATACATCCATCACACTAGACACAGAGAGGATCTAAACAGACACAGATACATACATCCATCACACTAGACACAGAGAGGATCTAAACACAGATACATACATCCATCACACTAGACACAGAGAGGATCTAAACAGACACAGATACATACATCCATCACACTAGACACAGAGAGGATCTAGACACAGATACATACATCCATCACACTAGACACAGAGAGGATCTAAACACAGATACATACATCCATCACACTAGACACAGAGAGGATCTAAACACAGATACATACATCCATCACACTAGACACAGAGATGATCTAAACAGACACAGATACATACATCCATCACACTAGACACAGAGAGGATCTAAACACAGATACATACATCCATCACACTAGACACAGAGAGGATCTAAACACAGATACATACATCCATCACACTAGACACAGAGGATCTAAACACAGATACATACATCCATCACACTAGACACAGAGAGGATCTAAACACAGATACATACATCCATCACACTAGACACAGAGAGGATCTAAACACAGATACATACATCCATCACACTAGACACAGAGAGGATCTAGACACAGATACATACATCCATCACACTAGACACAGAGAGGATCTAAACAGACACAGATACATACATCCATCACACTAGACACAGAGAGGATCTAAACAGACACAGATACATACATCCATCACACTAGACACAGAGAGGATCTAAACACAGATACATACATCCATCACACCAGACACAGAGAGGATCTAAACAGACACAGATACATACATCCATCACACTAGACACAGAGAGGATCTAAACACAGATACATACATCCATCACACTAGACACAGAGAGGATCTAAACACAGATACATACATCCATCACACTAGACACAGAGAGGATCTAAACACAGATACATACATCCATCACACTAGACACAGAGAGGATCTAAACACAGATACATACATCCATCACACTAGACACAGAGAGGATCTAAACACAGATACATACATCCATCACACCAGACACAGAGAGGATCTAGACACAGATACATACATCCATCACACTAGACACAGAGAGGATCTAAACACAGATACATACATCCATCACACTAGACACAGAGAGGATCTAAACAGACACAGATACATACATCCATCACACTAGACACAGAGAGGATCTAAACACAGATACATACATCCATCACACCAGACACAGAGAGGATCTAAACACAGATACATACATCCATCACACTAGACACAGAGAGGATCTAAACACAGATACATACATCCATCACACTAGACACAGAGAGGATCTAACAGACACAGATACATACATCCATCACACTAGACACAGAGAGGATCTAAACAGACACAGATACATACATCCATCACACTAGACACAGAGAGGATCTAAACAGACACAGATACATACATCCATCACACTAGACACAGAGAGGATCTAAACACAGATACATACATCCATCACACTAGACACAGAGAGGATCTAAACACAGATACATACATCCATCACACTAGACACAGAGAGGATCTAGACACAGATACATACATCCATCACACTAGACACAGAGAGGATCTAAACACAGATACATACATCCATCACACTAGACACAGAGAGGATCTAAACACAGATACATACATCCATCACACTAGACACAGAGAGGATCTAAATAGACACAGATACATACATCCATCACACTAGACACAGAGAGGATCTAAGTAGACACAGATACATACATCCATCACACTAGACACAGAGAGGATCTAGACACAGATACATACATCCATCACACTAGACACAGAGAGGATCTAGACACAGATACATACATCCATCACACTAGACACAGAGAGGATCTAAACAGACACAGATACATACATCCATCACACTAGACACAGAGAGGATCTAAACAGACACAGATACATAATCCATCACACTAGACACAGAGAGGATCTAGACACAGATACATACATCCATCACACTAGACACAGAGAGGATCTAGACACAGATACATACATCCATCACACTAGACACAGAGAGGATCTAAACAGACACAGATACATACATCCATCACACTAGACACAGAGAGGATCTAAACACAGATACATACATCCATCACACTAGACACAGAGAGGATCTAAACACAGATACATACATCCATCACACTAGACACAGAGAGGATCTAGACACAGATACATACATCCATCACACTAGACACAGAGAGGATCTAAACACAGATACATACATCCATCACACTAGACACAGAGAGGATCTAAACACAGATACATACATCCATCACACTAGACACAGAGAGGATCTAGACACAGATACATACATCCATCACACTAGACACAGAGAGGATCTAAACAGACACAGATACATACATCCATCACACTAGACACAGAGAGGATCTAAACAGACACAGATACATACATCCATCACACTAGACACAGAGAGGATCTAAACACAGATACATACATCCATCACACTAGACACAGAGAGGATCTAAACAGACAGATACATACATCCATCACACTAGACACAGAGAGGATCTAAACACAGATACATACATCCATCACACTAGACACAGAGAGGATCTAAACACAGATACATACATCCATCACACTAGACACAGAGAGGATCTAAACACAGATACATACATCCATCACACTAGACACAGAGAGGATCTAAACACAGATACATACATCCATCACACTAGACACAGAGAGGATCTAAACACAGATACATACATCCATCACACTAGACACAGAGAGGATCTAGACACAGATACATACATCCATCACACTAGACACAGAGAGGATCTAAACACAGATACATACATCCATCACACTAGACACAGAGAGGATCTAAACAGACACAGATACATACATCCATCACACTAGACACAGAGAGGATCTAAACACAGATACATACATCCATCACACTAGACACAGAGAGGATCTAAACACAGATACATACATCCATCACACTAGACACAGAGAGGATCTAAACACAGATACATACATCCATCACACTAGACACAGAGAGGATCTAAACAGACACAGATACATACATCCATCACACTAGACACAGAGAGGATCTAAACAGACACAGATACATACATCCATCACACTAGACACAGAGAGGATCTAAACAGACACAGATACATACATCCATCACACTAGACACAGAGAGGATCTAACACAGATACATACATCCATCACACTAGACACAGAGAGGATCTAAACACAGATACATACATCCATCACACTAGACACAGAGAGGATCTAGACACAGATACATACATCCATCACACTAGACACAGAGAGGATCTAAACACAGATACATACATCCATCACACTAGACACAGAGAGGATCTAAACAGACACAGATACATACATCCATCACACTAGACACAGAGAGGATCTAAATAGACACAGATACATACATCCATCACACTAGACACAGAGAGGATCTAAACAGACACAGATACATACATCCATCACACTAGACACAGAGAGGATCTAGACACAGATACATACATCCATCACACTAGACACAGAGAGGATCTAGACACAGATACATACATCCATCACACTAGACACAGAGAGGATCTAAACACAGATACATACATCCATCACACTAGACACAGAGAGGATCTAAACACAGATACATACATCCATCACACTAGACACAGAGAGGATCTAGACACAGATACATACATCCATCACACTAGACACAGAGAGGATCTAAACACAGATACATACATCCATCACACTAGACACAGAGAGGATCTAAACAGACACAGATACATACATCCATCACACTAGACACAGAGAGGATCTAAACACAGATACATACATCCATCACACTAGACACAGAGAGGATCTAAACACAGATACATACATCCATCACACTAGACACAGAGAGGATCTAAACACAGATACATACATCCATCACACTAGACACAGAGAGGATCTAAAACACAGATACATACATCCATCACACTAGACACAGAGAGGATCTAGACACAGATACATACATCCATCACACTAGACACAGAGAGGATCTAGACACAGATACATACATCCATCACACTAGACACAGAGAGGATCTAAACAGACACAGATACATACATCCATCACACTAGACACAGAGAGGATCTAAACACAGATACATACATCCATCACACTAGACACAGAGAGGATCTAGACACAGATACATACATCCATCACACTAGACACAGAGAGGATCTAAACACAGATACATACATCCATCACACTAGACACAGAGAGGATCTAGACACAGATACATACATCCATCACACTAGACACAGAGAGGATCTAAACACAGATACATACATCCATCACACTAGACACAGAGAGGATCTAAACAGACACAGATACATACATCCATCACACTAGACACAGAGAGGATCTAAACACAGATACATACATCCATCACACTAGACACAGAGAGGATCTAAACACAGATACATACATCCATCACACTAGACACAGAGAGGATCTAAACACAGATACATACATCCATCACACTAGACACAGAGAGGATCTAAACAGACACAGATACATACATCCATCACACTAGACACAGAGAGGATCTAAACAGACACAGATACATACATCCATCACACTAGACACAGAGAGGATCTAAACAGACACAGATACATACATCCATCACACTAGACACAGAGAGGATCTAAACACAGATACATACATCCATCACACTAGACACAGAGAGGATCTAAACACAGATACATACATCCATCACACTAGACACAGAGAGGATCTAGACACAGATACATACATCCATCACACTAGACACAGAGAGGATCTAAACACAGATACATACATCCATCACACTAGACACAGAGAGGATCTAAACAGACACAGATACATACATCCATCACACTAGACACAGAGAGGATCTAAATAGACACAGATACATACATCCATCACACTAGACACAGAGAGGATCTAAGAGACACAGATACATACATCCATCACACTAGACACAGAGAGGATCTAGACACAGATACATACATCCATCACACTAGACACAGAGAGGATCTAGACACAGATACATACATCCATCACACTAGACACAGAGAGGATCTAAACAGACACAGATACATACATCCATCACACTAGACACAGAGAGGATCTAAACAGACACAGATACATACATCCATCACACTAGACACAGAGAGGATCTAGACACAGATACATACATCCATCACACTAGACACAGAGAGGATCTAAACAGACACAGATACATACATCCATCACACTAGACACAGAGAGGATCTAAACAGACACAGATACATACATCCATCACACTAGACACAGAGAGGATCTAAACACAGATACATACATCCATCACACTAGACACAGAGAGGATCTAAACACAGATACATACATCCATCACACTAGACACAGAGAGGATCTAGACACAGATACATACATCCATCACACTAGACACAGAGAGGATCTAAACACAGATACATACATCCATCACACTAGACACAGAGAGGATCTAGACACAGATACATACATCCATCACACTAGACACAGAGAGGATCTAGACACAGATACATACATCCATCACACTAGACACAGAGAGGATCTAAACAGACACAGATACATACATCCATCACACTAGACACAGAGAGGATCTAAACAGACACAGATACATACATCCATCACACTAGACACAGAGAGGATCTAAACACAGATACATACATCCATCACACTAGACACAGAGAGGATCTAAACAGACACAGATACATACATCCATCACACTAGACACAGAGAGGATCTAAACACAGATACATACATCCATCACACTAGACACAGAGAGGATCTAAACACAGATACATACATCCATCACACTAGACACAGAGAGGATCTAAACACAGATACATACATCCATCACACTAGACACAGAGAGGATCTAAACACAGATACATACATCCATCACACTAGACACAGAGAGGATCTAAACACAGATACATACATCCATCACACCAGACACAGAGAGGATCTAGACACAGATACATACATCCATCACACTAGACACAGAGAGGATCTAAACACAGATACATACATCCATCACACTAGACACAGAGAGGATCTAAACAGACACAGATACATACATCCATCACACTAGACACAGAGAGGATCTAAACACAGATACATACATCCATCACACCAGACACAGAGAGGATCTAAACACAGATACATACATCCATCACACTAGGCACAGAGAGGATCTAAACACAGATACATACATCCATCACACTAGACACAGAGAGGATCTAAACAGACACAGATACATACATCCATCACACTAGACACAGAGAGGATCTAAACAGACACAGATACATACATCCATCACACTAGACACAGAGAGGATCTAAACAGACACAGATACATACATCCATCACACTAGACACAGAGAGGATCTAAACACAGATACATACATCCATCACACTAGACACAGAGAGGATCTAAACACAGATACATACATCCATCACACCAGACACAGAGAGGATCTAGACACAGATACATACATCCATCACACTAGACACAGAGAGGATCTAAACACAGATACATACATCCATCACACTAGACACAGAGAGGGTCTAAACAGACACAGATACATACATCCATCACACTAGACACAGAGAGGATCTAAATAGACACAGATACATACATCCATCACACTAGACACAGAGAGGATCTAAGTAGACACAGATACATACATCCATCACACTAGACACAGAGAGGATCTAGACACAGATACATACATCCATCACACTAGACACAGAGAGGATCTAGACACAGATACATACATCCATCACACTAGACACAGAGAGGATCTAAACAGACACAGATACATAAATCCATCACACTAGACACAGAGAGGATCTAAACAGACACAGATACATAAATCCATCACACTAGACACAGAGAGGATCTAGACACAGATACATACATCCATCACACTAGACACAGAGAGGATCTAAACAGACACAGATACATACATCCATCACACTAGACACAGAGAGGATCTAAACAGACACAGATACATACATCCATCACACTAGACACAGAGAGGATCTAAACACAGATACATACATCCATCACACTAGACACAGAGAGGATCTAAACACAGATACATACATCCATCACACCAGACACAGAGAGGATCTAGACACAGATACATACATCCATCACACTAGACACAGAGAGGATCTAAATAGACACAGATACATACATCCATCACACTAGACACAGAGAGGATCTAGACACAGATACATACATCCATCACACTAGACACAGAGAGGATCTAGACACAGATACATACATCCATCACACTAGACACAGAGAGGATCTAGACACAGATACATACATCCATCACACTAGACACAGAGAGGATCTAAACAGACACAGATACATACATCCATCACACTAGACACAGAGAGGATCTAGACACAGATACATACATCCATCACACTAGACACAGAGAGGATCTAGACACAGATACATACATCCATCACACTAGACACAGAGAGGATCTAGACACAGATACATACATCCATCACACTAGACACAGAGAGGATCTAAACAGACACAGATACATACATCCATCACACTAGACACAGAGAGGATCTAAACAGACACAGATACATACATCCATCACACTAGACACAGAGAGGATCTAAACAGACACAGATACATACATCCATCACACTAGACACAGAGAGGATCTAGACACAGATACATACATCCATCACACTAGACACAGAGAGGATCTAAACAGACACAGATACATACATCCATCACACTAGACACAGAGAGGATCTAAACAGACACAGATACATACATCCATCACACTAGACACAGAGAGGATCTAAACAGACACAGATACATACATCCATCACACTAGACACAGAGAGGATCTAAACACAGATACATAGATCCATCACACTAGACACAGAGAGGATCTAAACAGACACAGATACATACATCCATCACACTAGACACAGAGAGGATCTAGACACAGATACATACATCCATCACACTAGACACAGAGAGGATCTAAACACAGATACATACATCCATCACACTAGACACAGAGAGGATCTAAACACAGATACATACATCCATCACACTAGACACAGAGATGATCTAAACAGACACAGATACATACATCCATCACACTAGACACAGAGAGGATCTAAACACAGATACATACATCCATCACACTAGACACAGAGAGGATCTAAACACAGATACATACATCCATCACACTAGACACAGAGGATCTAAACACAGATACATACATCCATCACACTAGACACAGAGAGGATCTAAACACAGATACATACATCCATCACACTAGACACAGAGAGGATCTAAACACAGATACATACATCCATCACACCAGACACAGAGAGGATCTAGACACAGATACATACATCCATCACACTAGACACAGAGAGGATCTAAATAGACACAGATACATACATCCATCACACTAGACACAGAGAGGATCTAGACACAGATACATACATCCATCACACTAGACACAGAGAGGATCTAAACAGACACAGATACATACATCCATCACACTAGACACAGAGGATCTAGACACAGATACATACATCCATCACACTAGACACAGAGAGGATCTAGACACAGATACATACATCCATCACACTAGACACAGAGAGGATCTAAACAGACACAGATACATACATCCATCACACTAGACACAGAGAGGATCTAAACAGACACAGATACATACATCCATCACACTAGACACAGAGAGGATCTAAACACAGATACATACATCCATCACACTAGACACAGAGAGGATCTAAACAGACACAGATACATACATCCATCACACTAGACACAGAGAGGATCTAAACACAGATACATACATCCATCACACTAGACACAGAGAGGATCTAAACAGACACAGATACATACATCCATCACACTAGACACAGAGAGGATCTAAACAGACACAGATACATACATCCATCACACTAGACACAGAGAGGATCTAAACAGACACAGATACATACATCCATCACACTAGACACAGAGAGGATCTAGACACAGATACATACATCCATCACACTAGACACAGAGAGGATCTAGACACAGATACATACATCCATCACACTAGACACAGAGAGGATCTAGACACAGATACATACATCCATCACACTAGACACAGAGAGGATCTAAACACAGATACATACATCCATCACACTAGACACAGAGAGGATCTAAACACAGATACATACATCCATCACACTAGACACAGAGAGGATCTAAACACAGATACATACATCCATCACACTAGACACAGAGAGGATCTAGACACAGATACATACATCCATCACACTAGACACAGAGAGGATCTAAACACAGATACATACATCCATCACACTAGACACAGAGAGGATCTAAACACAGATACATACATCCATCACACTAGACACAGAGAGGATCTAAACACAGATACATACATCCATCACACTAGACACAGAGAGGATCTAAACACAGATACATACATCCATCACACCAGACACAGAGAGGATCTAGACACAGATACATACATCCATCACACTAGACACAGAGAGGATCTAAACAGACACAGATACATACATCCATCACACTAGACACAGAGAGGATCTAAACACAGATACATACATCCATCACACTAGACACAGAGAGGTTCTAAACACAGATACATACATCCATCACACTAGACACAGAGAGGTTCTAAACACAGATACATACATCCATCACACTAGACACAGAGAGGATCTAAACACAGATACATACATCCATCACACTAGACACAGAGAGGATCTAAACACAGATACATACATCCATCACACTAGACACAGAGAGGATCTAAACAGACACAGATACATACATCCATCACACTAGACACAGAGAGGATCTAAACACAGATACATACATCCATCACACTAGACACAGAGAGGATCTAAACACAGATACATACATCCATCACACTAGACACAGAGAGGATCTAGACACAGATACATACATCCATCACACCAGACACAGAGAGGATCTAAACACAGATACATACATCCATCACACTAGGCACAGAGAGGATCTAAACAGACACAGATACATACATCCATCACACTAGACACAGAGAGGATCTAAACAGACACAGATACATACATCCATCACACTAGACACAGAGAGGATCTAAACAGACACAGATACATACATCCATCACACTAGACACAGAGAGGATCTAAACACAGATACATACATCCATCACACTAGACACAGAGAGGATCTAAACACAGATACATACATCCATCACACTAGACACAGAGAGGATCTAGACACAGATACATACATCCATCACACTAGACACAGAGAGGATCTAAACACAGATACATACATCCATCACACTAGACACAGAGAGGATCTAAACAGACACAGATACATACATCCATCACACTAGACACAGAGAGGATCTAAATAGACACAGATACATACATCCATCACACTAGACACAGAGAGGATCTAAACAGACACAGATACATACATCCATCACACTAGACACAGAGAGGATCTAAATAGACACAGATACATACATCCATCACACTAGACACAGAGAGGATCTAAACAGACACAGATACATACATCCATCACACTAGACACAGAGAGGATCTAGACACAGATACATACATCCATCACACTAGACACAGAGAGGATCTAGACACAGATACATACATCCATCACACTAGACACAGAGAGGATCTAAACACAGATACATACATCCATCACACTAGACACAGAGAGGATCTAAACAGACACAGATACATACATCCATCACACTAGACACAGAGAGGATCTAAACACAGATACATACATCCATCACACTAGACACAGAGAGGATCTAAACACAGATACATACATCCATCACACTAGACACAGAGAGGATCTAAACACAGATACATACATCCATCACACTAGACACAGAGAGGATCTAAACACAGATACATACATCCATCACACTAGGCACAGAGAGGATCTAAACAGACACAGATACATACATCCATCACACTAGACACAGAGAGGATCTAAACAGACACAGATACATACATCCATCACACTAGACACAGAGAGGATCTAAACACAGATACATACATCCATCACACTAGAC
Organism: Megaustenia siamemsis; assembly: GCA_032433765.1. NCBI lineage: Eukaryota > Metazoa > Mollusca > Gastropoda > Stylommatophora > Ariophantidae > Megaustenia > Megaustenia siamemsis. Next base: position 33,785 of record JAVIAB010000010.1, read on the forward strand.
ACAGAGAGGATCTAAACACAGATACATACATCCATCACACTAGACACAGAGAGGATCTAAACACAGATACATACATCCATCACACCAGACACAGAGAGGATCTAAACAGACACAGATACATACATCCATCACACTAGACACAGAGAGGATCTAAACAGACACAGATACATACATCCATCACACTAGACACAGAGAGGATCTAAACAGACACAGATACATACATCCATCACACTAGACACAGAGAGGATCTAGACACAGATACATACATCCATCACACTAGACACAGAGAGGATCTAGACACAGATACATACATCCATCACACTAGACACAGAGAGGATCTAGACACAGATACATACATCCATCACACTAGACACAGAGAGGATCTAAACACAGATACATACATCCATCACACTAGACACAGAGAGGATCTAAACACAGATACATACATCCATCACACTAGACACAGAGAGGATCTAAACACAGATACATACATCCATCACACTAGACACAGAGAGGATCTAAACACAGATACATACATCCATCACACTAGACACAGAGAGGATCTAAACACAGATACATACATCCATCACACTAGACACAGAGAGGATCTAAACACAGATACATACATCCATCACACCAGACACAGAGAGGATCTAGACACAGATACATACATCCATCACACTAGACACAGAGAGGATCTAAACACAGATACATACATCCATCACACTAGACACAGAGAGGATCTAAACACAGATACATACATCCATCACACTAGACACAGAGAGGATCTAAACACAGATACATACATCCATCACACTAGACACAGAGAGGATCTAAACAGACACAGATACATACATCCATCACACTAGACACAGAGAGGATCTAAACACAGATACATACATCCATCACACTAGACACAGAGAGGATCTAAACACAGATACATACATCCATCACACTAGACACAGAGAGGATCTAAACACAGATACATACATCCATCACACTAGACACAGAGATGATCTAAACAGACACAGATACATACATCCATCACTCTAGACACAGAGAGGATCTAAACACAGATACATACATCCATCACACTAGACACAGAGAGGATCTAAACAGACACAGATACATACATCCATCACACTAGACACAGCCAAACAAGTCATAAACTCCAACAGTAGGGAGGAGTGGCTGAATGGATGGGCCTTAGGGAAAACAGGGAGAGAGCTTTTTAAATATATGGCAAGACCAAATCCACAAGACAATATCAACAACCTAACAAGAAGAGACCAAACCACCATGTTCAGACTGAGAACAGGACATGTTATACTGAATAACCACATTAATAGAAATCAACAAAACCATACCCCAGTATGTCCACTCTGTAATCACCCACAAGAAACTGTAGAACACCACCTGTTTCAATGTCCAGAGCACACTGACATCAGAACAACACTATTTCCCCAAAGACCCTCCAAATGGAATACCCTGTACGGAACCACAGCAGAACTTAAAAATACCTGCAGATACTACTACATGGCGTTGGGCCGAAGGGCATCAGCTCAAAGGTCACTGGATCCATAACAACAACAACAAACTCAATACCTTTCCGTCTAGCAGCTGACGCCTTACCTCTACAAGATCCAGATTTAGTGCCTAATAGTGATGCCTTGACTGTGATGCCTCACATTTACCACACCTTCAATGTTGTTTTCCGTGACCACTCCCCCTTCCCCCAATAAAATTAAATTAAAAATAATTAATTGCTATATTTTTCTTATAAAACCTTTTAATTGCTATATTTTTCTTATAAAACCTTTTAATTGCTATATTTTTCTTATCTATCTATCTATTGACCTTTCGAGCCGTAACCGGCCCATAGGGCGTAGACCAAGATACACCTTCTCCTATATGAATTTTTGTTCTAGCAGTTTTCTTTTAAAGATATTTTATCAAATCTCGCCATCTGTCTCTGTTCTGTGCAAGCAGTTCTATCTCATTGAGGGAGCCGATTCCTGCTGCTCTTGCCTCTCTCATCAATGTTCTTCTCAGTGTCTCCCTGGGTCTTCCTCTTTTTCTTTTACCTGTTGTTTCCCATATGAGGGCTTGCTTTGCTATTCGATTATTATCTCTTCTCATCACATGTCCAACGTATGACCATCGTCTTTTCTTTATTACTGAAGATATTAGTGGTTGATTGGCGATTTCTCTAATTTCCTCGTTTGTTTTGAATTCGTTCCATTCTATACCAAGTATTTTCCTTAGACATTTATTTTCGAATGCGTTCAACTTTGTTTCTATATCTCTTGTTGTTTTCCAGCTTTCACACGCATACGTAAGGGTTGATAGTACATTTGATTTGAATAGCCTAAGTTTTGTGTTTGTGCTAATGAGTTTTGATTTCCACAACTTTTCAAGGCTTCTGAAAGACATTGCTGCTTTAGCCAGTCTGATTCTAATTTCTTATTTTTCTTATAAAACCTTTTAATTGCTATATTTTTCTTATAAAAAAAACCTTTTAATTGCTATATTTTTCTTATAAAACCTTTTAATTGCTGTATTTTTTAGTAAAACCATTTAAATGGCTATAATTTTATAATCATCATCATCGAGTGCCTTCTCTGCAACGAAGGTTGGCTACCATGGATCGCCATTCTACTCTGTTTCTTGCTCTGATGGTGCAGGCTGTCATAGATTAACTTGTCCATCTTTTGATGTTACTCGTCCATGTTAGTCTTGGTCTTCCTCTGCCTCTTTTACCATGTATTTTTCCTTCCAATATTACTTTTAGTAGGCTGTTGTGTCTTTTAACATGCCCCAAAAATTTCATTTGTCTTGTCTTAATTGTATTTAGTAGTTCTCTTTTTATTTTCAGTTGTTTTTGTTAAAACTTCGTTTGTTTTCTTTTCTTTCCATCCAATTCTACCTCTTCTACTATAAAACCACATTAATTATTTTTCTAATAAAACATTTAATTGCTATATTTTTCTTATAAAACCATTTAATTGCTGTATTTTTCTAATAAAACCATTTAATTGCTATATTTTTCTAATAAAACCAATTAATTGCTATAATTTTCTATAAAACCATTTAATTGCTGTATTTTTCTAATAAAACCATTTTATTGCTATATTTTTCTTATAAAACCATTTAATCGCTATATTTTTCTAAGAAAATCAATTTAATTGCTATATTTTTCTTATAAACCCATTTAATTGCTATATTTTTCTAAGAAAATCCATTTAATTGCTATATTTTTCTTATAAACCATTTAATTGCTATATTTTTCTTATAAACCATTTAATTGCTATATTTTTCTAATAAAACCATTTAATTGCTATATTTTCCTAATAAAACCATTTAATTGCTATATTTTCCTAATAAAACCATTTAATTGCTATATTTTCCTAATAAAACCATTTAATTGCTATATTTTCCTAATAAAACCATTTAATTGCTATATTTTCCTAATAAAACCATTTAATTGCTATATTTTCCTAATAAAACCATTTAATTGCTATATATTTCTTCCTGGCAGCAAATCCAGTTGTCAAGATAGTTCTTCATTTGGGCATGTTGATCTGAAGAAACTAGAGATGGATCTTCAGGATGAATCTGCATTAGAGACAATGGCTATGTTGCCAACAGCATCTGTTTCACGTGACCCCACAGTAACATCACAGAGAAATCAACCTCTCAAAGGATTTCCTAAAGAAATTGCCCAGAGTGAAGTTGAAGAGAAATTTCTATGTGGAAACTGTACTCTTATTTTGCGGAACCCAATGCAGAGCACTTGTGGCCATAGATTTTGTCGCTCGTGCCGAGAAGAATTATTAAGGTAATAATTATTAGATGTGTTACTGTTATCGTGAACTTCACACCCCAGTTCAGCTTCTTATCCATCATCATCTTGTGCAGTTAACTCATTGAAATTTGTCTATCAATGGGGTGCCATTTCAATCTGTTGCCTTGATGTTACATGTTGTTATAGGTTCTCTTGTCTATCTCTAGATGGTATATACTGTTATAGGTTCTCGTCTATCTCTAGATGGTATATACTGTTATAGGTTCTCTTGTCTATCTCTAGATGTTACATGCTGTTATAGGTTCTTCTTGTCTGTCTCTAGATGTTACATGCTGTTGTAGGTTCTCTTGTCTATCTCTAGATGTTACATGCTGTTATAGGTTCTTCTTGTCTGTCTCTAGATGTTACATGCTGTTATAGGTTCTCTTGTCTATCTCTAGATGTTACATGCTGTTATAGGTTCTCTTGTCTATCTCTAGATGTTATATACTGTTATAGGTTTTCTTGTCTATCTCTAGATGTTACATGATGTTATATGTTCTCTTGTCTATCTCTAGATGTTACATGTTGTTATATGTTCTCTTGTCTATCTCTAGATGTTACATGTTGTTATATGTTCTCTTGTCTATCTCTAGATGTTACATGTTGTTATATGTTCTCTTGTCTATCTCTAGATGTTACATGCTGTTATATATTCTCTTGTCTATCTCTAGATGTTACATGCTGTTATATATTCTCTTGTCTATCTCTAGATGTTACATGCTGTTATAGGTTCTTCTTGTCTGTCTCTAGATGTTATATACTCTTATATGTTCTCTTGTCTATCTCTAGATGTTACATGCTGTTATAGGTTCTCTTGTCTATCTCTAGATGTTACATGCTGTTATAGGTTCTTCTTGTCTACCTCTAGATGTTACATGCTGTTATAGGTTCTTCTTGTCTATCTCTAGATGTTACATGCTGTTATAGGTTCTTCTTGTCTATCTCTAGATGTTACATGCTGTTATAGGTTCTCTTGTCTATCTCTAGATGTTACATGTTGTTATATGTTCTCTTGTCTATCTCTAGATGTTACATGTTGTTATATGTTCTCTTGTCTATCTCTAGATGTTACATGCTGTTATATATTCTCTTGTCTATCTCTAGATGTTACATGCTGTTATACGTTCTCCTGGATATCTCTTGATGTTACATGCTGTTATATATTCTCTTGTCTATCTCTAGATGTTACATGCTGTTATAGGTTCTTCTTGTCTGTCTCTAGATGTTATATACTCTTTTATGTTCTCTTGTCTATCTCTAGATGTTACATGCTGTTATAGGTTCTCTTGTCTATCTCTAGATGTTACATGCTGTTATAGATTCTCTTGTCTATCTCTAGATGTTACATGCTGTTATAGGTTCTCTTGTCTATATCTAGATGTTATATACTGTTATAGGTTTTCTTGTCTATCTCTAGATGTTATATGATGTTATAGGTTTTCTTGTCTGTCTCTAGATGCTACATGCTGTTATAGGTTCTTCTTGTCTATCTCTAGATGTTACATGCTGTTATACGTTCTCCTGTCCATCTCTTGATGTTACATGCTGTTATATATTCTCCTGTCCATCTCTAGATGTTACATGATGTTATATGTTCTCTTGTCTATCTCTAGATGTTACATGTTGTTATATGTTCTCTTGTCTATCTCTAGATGTTACATGTTGTTATATGTTCTCTTGTCTATCTCTAGATGTTACATGCTGTTATATATTCTCTTGTCTATCTCTAGATGTTACATCCAGTTTGTCACAGTGTACTAGATTTGTTTACATCCAGTTTGTCACAGTGTGCTGAATTTGTTTACATCCAGTTTGTCACAGTGTGCTAGATTTGTTTACATCCAGTTTGTCACAGTGTGCTAGATTTGTTTACATTCAGTTTGTCACAGTGTACTAGATTTGTTCACATCCAGTTTGTCACAGTGTACTAGATTGTTCACATCCAGTTTGTCATGGTGTGCTGTAAATGTTGGCACCCTTTTCATCACAACTTGCTATAATTGTTGGCACCTTGTTCATCACAACTTGCTATAATTGTTAGTATCCCATTTGTCACAATTTGCTATAATTGTTGGCACCCTGTTTGTCACAACTTGCTATAATTGTTGGTACCATGTTTATCACAACTTGCTATAATTGTTGGCACCATGTTCATCACAACTTGCTATAATTGTTGGCACCATGCTCATCACAACTTGCTATAATTGTTGACACCATGCTCATCGCAACTTGCTATAATTGTTGGCACCATGCTCATCACAACTTGCTATAATTGTTGACACCATGCTCATCACAACTTGCTATAATTGTTGGCACCATGCTCATCACAACTTGCTATAATTGTTGACACCATGCTCATCGCAACTTGCTATAATTGTTGGCACCATGTTCATCACAACTTGCTATAATTGTTGGCACCATGCTCATCACAACTTGCTATAATTGTTGACACCATGCTCATCGCAACTTGCTATAATTGTTGACACCATGCTCATCGCAACTTGCTATAATTGTTGACACCATGCTCATCGCAACTTGCTATAATTGTTGGCACCATGTTCATCACAACTTGCTATAATTGTTGGCACCATGCTCATCACAACTTGCTATAATTGTTGGCACCTTGTTTGTCACAACTTGCTATAATTGTTGGCACCATGTTTATCACAACTTGCTATAATTGTTGGCACCTTGTTTGTCACAACTTGCTATAATTGTTGGCACCATGTTCATCACAACTTGCTATAATTTTTGGCACCATGCTCATCACAACTTGCTATAATTGTTGACACCATGCTCATAGCAACTTGCTATAATTGTTGGCACCATGCTCATCACAACTTGCTATAATTATTGGCACCATGTTCATCACAACTTGCTATAATTGCTGGCACCATGCTCATCACAACTTGCTATAATTATTGGCACCATGTTCATCACAACTTGCTATAATTGTTGGCACCATGCTCATCACAACTTGCTATAATTGTTGGCACCATGCTCATCACAACTTGCTATAATTATTGGCACCATGTTCATCACAATTTGCTATAAATATTAGCACCATGTTCATCACAATTTGCTATAATTATTGGCACCATGTTCATCACAATTTGCTATAATTATTGGCACCATGTTCATCACAATTTGCTATAAATATTAGCACCATGTTCATCACAATTTGCTATAATTATTGGCATATCTCTTATTCCTGTAGCAACATCACTTATTCTACTTTTCCCTTCCTCTGTTGCCTTTCAGCGTTGAGGTAACATGGAGTATTTAGAGTAACCTTCTTGATATGTCTGCAGCACATTGGGCTATTTCATGAATCGGCCCCTGAGGTTCATGCCCTTCATCTATCCAACCTTCATGTTGGCTTGTCTCTTACTAAACGGATTAGTGATGTCACACCTTAGTTGTCTGGAAGTTGGGTCAAGGCAAAGAAATACATACAAATTTGTCTGGAAGTTGGGTCAAGGCAAAGAAATACATACAAATTTGTCTGGAAGTTGGGTCAAGGCAAAGAAATACATACAAATTTGTCTGGAAGTTGGGTCAAGGCAAAGAAATACATACAAATTTGTCTGGAAGTTGGGTCAAGGCAAAGAAATACATACAAATTTGTCTGGAAGTTGGGTCAAGGCAAAGAAATACATACAAATTTGTCTGGAAGTTGGGTCAAGGCAAAGAAATACATACAAATTTGTCTGGAAGTTGGGTCAAGGCAAAGAAATACATACAAATTTGTAGCCGCAGTAAAGCTAATTGTAAGGAGAAGTGAAACAAAATAAACTTAAATTCATATCGCCCATGCACTGCCGGGGCCCGAAAGGGGAGTACAGAATAGTGGCGCTGTACCCTACCAGGCATGTTCATAAGAGGCGAGAAAGGAGGGTTGGGCATGGGACTGGCTATCCCATACTGTAAAAAAATAAGCTGGAAAAACTTCACAAACATGGACAAGTCAAAGAACGACTTGGAAAGTGTTTATTTAAGACCTATGCTCCACAGGGAGCTGAAAGGTAGAAGAAATAGACATATCTGTGTGTGTGTGTGTTGTATTTTTGTTCCTGATGAAGGCCTATTGAGCCGAAGTGTCGTTATAATTGTGTTGGTCACTTATTACATTATTAGCCATACTGTTTTTTTTTCTATATATATTTTGTTTTAATTTCTCCTTGTCAGGTTGTTAGTTTAAATCACTTTATTTGAAATGCTAGTTTTGGTCAATCTTTTGGTTAGTTTCAATCAATTTATTTGGTTAGCTGGTTTCAGTTTATTTGGTTAGCTGGTTTCATTTTATTTGGTTAGCTGGTTTCACAGTTCATTTGGTTAGCTGGTTTCAATCAATATATTTGGTTAGCTGGTTTCAATCAATTTATTTGGTTAGCTGGTTTCAATCAATATATTTGGTTAGCTGGTTTCAATCAATTTATTTGGTTAGCTGGTTTCAATCAATTTAGGGGTAAAGCCATAATGATGCATAGAAATGTGAAGCTGCTGTAAAGCTAATGATAAGAATGAACATTTAAAAAAATAATAAAATGAAAACGTGGCATAGTATCAGTTTTACATCAGTGAGAAACAAAAATAGAACGACGTTTTGGCCAAGTAGGCCTTCAGCTGAAACAAAAATCAAATATATATATATATAGCAACTTGCTAGGATAAACCAAGACAGGTAAGTTTAACTATTTTAGAGTGTTTTGCATATTAAATGTAGCTATTTTGTGCCGAACATATTATGTATGCCTTAGACAAAACTATTTTAGAGTGTTTTGCATATTAAATGTAGCTATTTTGTGCCGAACATATTATGTATGCCTTAGTTAAACTATTTTAGAGTGTTTTGCATATTCAATGTTGCTATTTTGTGCAGAACATATTATGTATGCCTTAGTTAAACTATTTTAGAGTGTTTTGCATATTAAATGTTGCTATTTTGTGCCGAACATACAATTTAAGCCTTAGGTTAGGTTAGTTAAACTATTTTCAAGTGTTTTGTGTATTAAGTGTAGCTATTTTGTGCCGAACATATTATGTATGCCTTAGTTAAACTATTTTAGACTGTTTTGTGTATTATGTGTAGTTATTTTGTGGCAAACATATTATGTAAGCCGTAGTTAAACTATTTTCAAGTGTTTTGTGTATTAAGTGTAGTTATTTTGTGCAGAATATACTATGTAAGCCTTATGAGCAATGCAGCAGGAGGTCGACGCCTGGGAGTCATGACCCAGGTGGGCCCACCTCCCCTAGAGTGTCAAAAGCTAAAGAGCCAAAACACTTACTCGTGAGGGTCCACTTCTGATGATCAGATTGCCTCCTGCTGCGAAGCTCTGTACAAAGAGTTTCCTACTATATATATATATATATATATATGTATGTATAATATCAATCAATTTTGCTGGTTAGTTTCCATCGAAATGTATAGATGACTGACCTCAGCCAAACTGATTTGCTTTTGGTTAATTTGAAAAAAAAGAAAAGAAAAATAGTTTTTAAAATGTATGCCTTTTGTGTGTGAATTTCAGTAAACAACAGCCGATACAGTGTGAAAGATGTGTGGGAGAAGGATCAACACCAGCGGAGAGTATTCTACACTTGTCTTCTGTAAGTTGTTAGCATTAATATTGGATTGTTTGATTTTAGTTCTGTGAGGCCAAGAAAATATATCAACATCAAAACAAATAACACCAGGGCTAAAACTAAGAATAGCAAAATGTTATGTCTTCTCAACATTCCTATATGGTGCAGAAACATGGACATTAGACAAGAAAAGAGAACAGAAAATTGAAGCCTTTGAAATGTGGATATATAGAAGAATAGATAGAATTGGATGGAAAGAAAGAAAACAAACTATGAAGTCTTAAAACAACTAAAAATGAAAAGAGAACTACTAAGCACAATTCAAACAAGACAAATGCAATTTTTGGGCCATGTTAAAAGACACAACAGCCCAATAAAAGTAATCTTGGAGGGGAAAATACAAGGTAAAAGAGGCAGAGGCAGACCAAGACTAACATGGATGAGTAACATCAAAAGATGGATAAGTCAGCCTATGACATCTTGCACCATCAAAGCAAGAGACAGAGCGGAATGGCGCTCCATGGTAGCCAACCTTCGTTGCGGAGATGGCACTCAATGATGATGATGATGTCAAGCGGTGAGTGCAGCCACCAGATAACAAGGTTGTTGAGGCTTGACTTCCAGCCTAGGATAAAGATCCCTTAAACTTATACAGACATTAACTCATGGATAAGATCCCTTCAACTTATACAGACATTAACTCATGGGATAAGATCCCTTCAACTTATACAGACATTAACTCATAGGATAAGATCCCTTCAACTTATACAGACATTAACTCATGGGATAAGATCCCTTAAACTTATACAGACATTAACTCATAGGATAAGATCCCTTCAACTTATACAGACATTAACTCATGGGATAAGATCCCTTAAACTTATACAGACATTAACTCATGGGATAAGATCCCTTCAACTTATACAGACATTAACTCGTGGGATAAGATCCCTTAAACTTACACAGACAGATTTTTTAAATCTCAAGTTCTTGTGACTAAACTTGGCTTTGAGATTCATCCAGTCCGGAATAAAAACAGAGAACTTAAGAACAGAAAACTGTATTTATGAGAACTGTGTAGTTTCAATCTACAGAACAAAGTGGAAACAAAGATAACAGGCAAGTCGAATGCAGGGATTGATATACATACCAGCTGCTAAGGCAGGAACAGACCAACTATCTTTTTATACTCCAGATCAGGCCACTTATATTGTCTTGGAATAACCCATATCTATCTGTCTGTCTATCTATCTATCTATCTATCTATCTATCTATCTATCTATCTATCTATCTATCTATCTATCTATCTCAATCATCATTTTTTGGCCATGTAATGAGAAGAGAGCAACTGGAATATATTGTAACAACTGGAAAATTGAGGGACGAAGAGATAGATGGAAGCAAAGAGAAAAGATACCAGACAGCTTAAGAGAATGGCTTGGCAGAAGGTCAACAACAGAAATTGAAAATAACTTTCGAGATGGAAAGTTGTGGAGAGACATGATCACCTATGCCAGTAGGCCCGGTACTTGATGATGATTATATATCTATCTATCTATGACTGCCTCTACTTTAATATCTGACTGCATGCTTGAAGATCTAACCACATGCTTGAAGATGTATCTGCTTACATCTGACCACATACTTGACTATCGGTGAATAATAGCTGATCCAAACTCCACCTCTCTTGAAACAGACTGGCCAAGCAATGAGTGAAGGAAAGCAAACCTGGGGCACTAATTTTCGCACCAAAGATGGATGTGTCAGGCTGAAATGTATAGATATCACAGCTTGTCATAAACTAGGAGCACAACATATCTTGTGTCCACTGGTGTCCTTTAAGGACAGACAATGAGAAGACAATGCATCGGGCAGGATCAATAAAGCCCTTAGAGATGTGGGAAGAGCGCAGAATGGTGCTCCATGGTAGCCAACCTTCGAAGCGGAGATGGCACTCGATGATAATGAGATATTTTCTGTAATTGTAGATATTTTCTGTGATTGTAAATGTTTTCCGTGATTGTAGATGTTTTCTGTGATTTGTAGATATTTTCTGTGATTTGTAGATGTTTTCTGTGATTTGTAGATGTTTTCTGTGATTGTAAATGTTTTCTGTGATTTGTAGATGTTTTCTGTGATTGTAAATGTTTTCTGTGATTGTAAATATTTTCTGTGATTTGTAGATGTTTTCTGTGATTTGTAGATGTTTTCTGTGATTTGTAGATGTTTTCTGTGGTTGTAAATGTTTTCTGTGATTGTAAATGTTTTCTGTGATTGTAAATGTTTTCTGTGATTGTAGATGTTTTCTGTGATTGTAAATGTTTTCTGTGATTGTAAATGTTTTCTGTGATTGTAAATGTTTTCTGCGATTTGTAGATGTTTTCTGCGATTTGTAGATGTTTTCTGTGATTTGTAGATGTTTTCTGTAATTATAGATGTTTTCTGTAATTGTAGATGTTTTCTGTGATTTGTAGATGTTTTCTGTGATTGTAGATGTTTTCTGTAATTATAGATGTTTTCTGTGATTTGTAGATGTTTTCTGTGGTTGTAAATGTTTTCTGTGATTGTAAATGTTTTCTGTGATTGTAAATGTTTTCTGCGATTTTTAGATGTTTTCTGCGATTTGTAGATGTTTTCTGCGATTTGTAGATGTTTTCTGTAATTATAGATGTTTTCTGTAATTGTAGATGTTTTCTGTGATTTGTAGATGTTTTCTGTGACTGTAGATGTTTTCAGTGATTGTAGATGTTTTCTGTAATTATAGATGTTTTCTGTGATTGTAGATGTTTTCTGTGATTTGTAGATATTTTCTGTGATTTGTAGATGTTTGATGACAAGGCTGCCATCAGGGAGATGAAAAAGATTCCTGTCAAATGCATCAATCAGGGATGTACTTGGAAAGGCGCTTTCGAGCAATATTCAATGGTAGGCTTTGTGGTCTGTGAGATGGTAATATAGTTGTCTGTTATTGTTGTCACTGGTAGGCTTTGTGGTCTGTGAGATGGTAATATAGTTGTCTGTTATTGTTGTCACTGGTAGGCTTTGTGGTCTGTGAGATGGTAATATAGTTGTATGTCATTGTTGTCACTGGTAGGCTTTGTGGTCTGTGAGATGGTAATATAGTTGTCTGTTATTGTTGTCACTGGTAGGCTTTGTGGTCTGTGAGATGGTAATATAGTTGTCTGTTATTGTTGTCACTGGTAGGCTTTGTGGTCTGTGAGATGGTAATATAGTTGTCTGTTATTGTTGTCACTGGTAGGCTTTGTGGTCTGTGAGATGGTAATATAGTTGTCTGTCATTGTTGTCACTGGTAGGCTTTGTGGTCTGTGAGATGGTAATATAGTTGTCTGTTATTGTTGTCACTGGTAGGCTTTGTGGTCTGTGAGATGGTAATATAGTTGTCTGTTATTGTTGTCACTGGTAGGCTTTGTGGTCTGTGAGATGGTAATATAGTTGTCTGTTATTGTTGTCACTGGTAGGCTTTGTGGTCTGTGAGATGGTAATATAGTTGTCTGTTATTGTTGTCACTGGTAGGCTTTGTGGTCTGTGAGATGGTAATATAGTTGTCTGTTATTGTTGTCACTGGTAGGCTTTGTGGTCTGTGAGATGGTAATATAGTTGTCTGTCATTGTTGTCACTGGTAGTTTAATAGTGAGCTGGAATACTGAAGACAAACCAGACTACTGAAGACAAATTGGAATACTGAAGGCAATTTGTTGGATATGATTATTTTCAAAGGTTCTTTCTTTCTTCACTCCTTCTTGTACACATTTGGGTGTAGAGGTAGATATGAAGTTCTTGTTCTCACCCTTTCTTCACTCCTTCTTGTACACATTTGGGTGTAGAGGTAGATATAAAGTTCTGGTTCTCACCCTTTCTTCACTTCTTCTTGTACACATTTGGGTGTAGAGGTAGATATAAAGTTCTGGTTCTCACCCTTTCTTTCTTCACTTCTTCTTGTACACATTTGGGTGTAGAGGTAGATATAAAGTTCTGGTTCTCACCCTTTCTTTCTTCACTTCTTCTTGTACACATTTGGGTGTAGAGGTAGATATAAAGCTCTAGTTCTCTCCCTTTCTTCACTCCTTCTTGTACACATTTGGGTGTAGAGGTAGATATAAAGTTCTGGTTCTCACCCTTTCTTTCTTCACTCCTTCTTGTACACATTTGGGTGTAGAGGTAGATATAAAGCTCTAGTTCTCTCCCTTTCTTCACTCCTTCTTGTACACATTTGGGTGTAGAGGTAGATATAAAGTTCTGGTTCTCACCCTTTCTTCACTTCTTCTTGTACACATTTGGGTGTAGAGGTAGATATAAAGCTCTAGTTCTCTCCCTTTCTTCACTTCTTCTTGTACACATTTGGGTGTAGAGGTACATATAAAGTTCTGGTTCTCACCCTTTCTTTCTTCACTTCTTCTTGTACACATTTGGGTGTAGAGGTAGATATAAAGTTCTGGTTCTCACCCTTTCTTTCTTCACTCCTTCTTGTACACATTTGGGTGTAGAGGTAGATATAAAGTTCTGGTTCTCACCGTTTCTTCACTTCTTCTTGTACACATTTGGGTGTAGAGGTAGATATAAAGTTCTGGTTCTCACCCTTTCTTCACTTCTTCTTGTACACATTTGGGTGTAGAGGTAGATATAAAGCTCTAGTTCTCTCCCTTTCTTCACTTCTTCTTGTACACATTTGGGTGTAGAGGTAGATATAAAGTTCTGGTTCTCACCCTTTCTTTCTTCACTCCTTCTTGTACACATTTGGGTGTAGAGGTAGATATAAAGTTCTTGTTCTCACCCTTTCTTTCTTCACTCCTTCTTGTACACATTTGGGTGTAGAGGTAGATATAAAGTTCTGGTTCTCACCCTTTCTTTCTTCACTTCTTCTTGTACACATTTGGGTGTAGAGGTAGATATAAAGTTCTGGTTCTCACCCTTTCTTCACTCCTTCTTGTACACATTTGGGTGTAGAGGTAGATATAAAGCTCTAGTTCTCTCCCTTTCTTCACTCCTTCTTGTACACATTTGGGTGTAGAGGTAGATATAAAGTTCTGGTTCTCACCCTTTCTTTCTTCACTTCTTCTTGTACACATTTGGGTGTAGAGGTAGATATAAAGTTCTGGTTCTCACCCTTTCTTTCTTCACTTCTTCTTGTACACATTTGGGTGTAGAGGTAGATATAAAGTTCTGGTTCTCACCCTTGTATACATTTGGGTGTAGAGGTAGATATAAAGCTCTAGTTCTCTCCCTTTCTTCACTCCTTCTTGTACACATTTGGGTGTAGAGGTAGATATAAAGCTCTAGTTCTCTCCCTTTCTTCACTCCTTCTTGTACACATTTGGGTGTAGAGGTAGATATAAAGTTCTGGTTCTCACCCTTTCTTCACTCCTTCTTGTACACATTTGGGTGTAGAGGTAGATATAAAGTTCTGGTTCTCACCCTTTCTTCACTCCTTCTTGTACACATTTGGGTGTAGAGGTAGATATAAAGCTCTAGTTCTCTCCCTTTCTTCACTCCTTCTTGTACACATTTGGGTGTAGAGGTAGATATAAGTTCTTGTTCTCACCCTTTCTTTCTTCACTCCTTCTTGTACACATTTGGGTGTAGAGGTAGATATAAAGCTCTAGTTCTCTCCCTTTCTTCACTTCTTCTTGTACACATTTGGGTGTAGAGGTAGATATAAAGTTCTTGTTCTCACCCTTTCTTTCTTCACTCCTTCTTGTACACATTTGGGTGTAGAGGTAGATATAAAGTTCTGGTTCTCTCCCTTTCTTCACTCCTTCTTGTACACATTTGGGTGTAGAGGTAGATATAAAGTTCTGGTTCTCACCCTTTCTTTCTTCACTCCTTCTTGTACACATTTGGGTGTAGAGGTAGATATAAAGTTCTGGTTCTCACCCTTTCTTCACTCCTTCTTGTACACATTTGGGTGTAGAGGTAGATATAAAGTTCTTGTTCTCACCCTTTCTTTCTTCACTCCTTCTTGTACACATTTGGGTGTAGAGGTAGATATAAAGTTCTGGTTCTCACCCTTTCTTTCTTCACTTCTTCTTGTACACATTTGGGTGTAGAGGTAGATATAAAGTTCTAGTTCTCACCCTTTCTTCACTCCTTCTTGTACACATTTGGGTGTAGAGGTAGATATAAAGTTCTGGTTCTCACCCTTTCTTTCTTCACTTCTTCTTGTACACATTTGGGTGTAGAGGTAGATATAAAGTTCTGGTTCTCACCCTTTCTTCACTCCTTCTTGTACACATTTGGGTGTAGAGGTAGATATAAAGTTCTGGTTCTCACCCTTTCTTTCTTCACTTCTTCTTGTACACATTTGGGTGTAGAGGTAGATATAAAGTTCTGGTTCTCACCCTTTCTTTCACTCAATCTTATTTGATGTTGTTGTAGAGTTTCTTTGATGATGTCTGTCCGTCTTACTCTGTGTCTTACTCTGTGTCTACCTTTTACTCTTCTCCCTTCATCTCCTTAATATATGCTTCGTATGTTATGAAACACCGCTGCATTCTTTCCAGATGGGCAAACCAGTATATATGTTGTTTCTGTATGTAGATTCTATTTATCGACCTTTCAAGACGTAACAGGTCCATTGGGCATAAACTCAGATACTCTCCCTGTTTTAAATATTTTTCTTTCTAGCAGTCTCAATCCTTGCCAAGATCTTTTATCAAATCTTGCCATTTGTCTCTGTTGTGTGCAAACACCTCAATCTCATTAAGGGAGCTGATTCCTGCTGCCTTTGCCTCTCTGATCAATGTTCTTCTCAGTGTTTCTCTGGGGTGGCCTCTTTTCCTCCTACCTGCAGTAGATATATCGAACAGATAATTGTTGTAGATCTTTATGATTTTCTGCTAGTAGAACAGTATCATCAGCATATCTTAGGTTATTGATTATCTTTACATTAATTTTTAGGCCTGGCATCTCTGTGATGTTTTTAAAAATGTGGTCAGCGTATAGACTGAACAAGCTTGGTGATAGGATAACATCCCTGAATTACTCCTCTTTTGATATCAATATGTGTAGAGTTCTCTTGGTTATATGTTATTGCTGTTTGCTCCCACTATAAATTACATATAACTCGTATGTCTGTGTTATCTAGATGTATATCTTTCAGTCTATAAGTTGTTTATAGTGTATTCTATTAAAAGCTTCGGTGTAGTCTATGAAGAAGGCATATATTGTTTTTTTATTTTATTTTTTATTTCTGTGTACTTTTTGATTAATGTCCTCATGCAGAATATGGCATCTTATGTTTTTCCTAAATCCAAATTGTTGTTCTTCTAATTCAATATAGATTTTATTCTGATTCCTTCCTTGTATAACTGTTAGCAAGATTTTTGTTACATGACTCATCACGCTTATTGTTCTAAAATTACTGCATTCAACTGCACCATTCTTTTTAGACAATGCAGTGAAAGTTGTTTTTTTTTAAGTTCTTTTGGTATGTATCCTGTATGGTATATGTCGTTGCAAATGTCTGTGATCACTTCAGTGCCAAAATCCTCTAGTGCCTGTGACATCTCTATCTGTAGTCAGGTCCTGCTGCTTTTCCCTTTTTCATTGTTTGTATATCTTGTTCCACTTGAGATTTTGTAGTCTAATGTACATTTTATAATTGGTTTCTTGTCCCTTTGATCATGATAGAACTCTGTTATATATTCCAGCCATCTATTGATTATATCTCTATTATCTGTTACCATTTTTCCCTCTTTTGTTTGCATTATATCCACTTTCTGTGGTTTTTAATTTTTACTAGTTGATCTTTATTTCTGTGTGCATCCACTCTTACATCTTGTTTATTTTCCAAAGTGTCTTTTTTTTTTTTTTTTTTTTTTTTTTTTTGGCCTTTTTTGCACAATTTGCATATTTCATTATCTATATTTTTGTATTGGGTAGTGCTTATCGCCTGTCTTCTTTTTTCCGTTTTTTTTTTCAAGATGGCGTCAGTTATCCATTTTTTATTTCTTTTGTTGTTATTTTCCTTTTATTGGTAAGATGTCGCAAGTTTCTTGTATGCTTTTCTTTATGCATTGCCATTTGCTTGTAGCTTTTTCAGGATTTTCTCTTCTGTACTGCTCAGTCCCTTCTTCTGGCAGCTCCTTATATGTGTTCATTACCTGTATTATATAAGTATCTACAACATCTTTTTGATTTAAAGCTGTTATATCTATTGGTATTGTTGAAGAGGGAAGCAATGAGAACAGATACCAGACAGCTTAAGAGAGTGGCTTAGCAGAAGGTCAACAACAGAAATGATAAATAACTGTCGAGATCGAAAGTTGTGGAGAGACATGATCACCTACTTCAGCAGGCATGGCATTTGGTGATGATTCAACGATTAATCATTGTTTTTTTTTCATGTGTGCACTGCCGTAAAAGCGCTAAAACAATGAACACAATTATATATATATTATATATATATATATATATATATATATATATATATATATATATATATATATATATATATATATATATATATATATATATATATATATATATATATAGGCAAGACGCCAGCCTTGAGACAGAGGTTGTGGGTTCAAATCCCGGCTGCACCAGTTGGGATTTTTATTTATGATTTCTCTCTGCGACAACCACCCCTGGTCTCAGAAGCGAGACCCGGTTTGAAACATCAATTACTCATTGACGGAAAAAATACGAGTACTTCTGAAGACGGAGTTATCTGCCTGTACGGCAAGGGGCCCCTGTGCACACGGCTGCAAGGGAAAAATGGATTAAACACACAAAATTCAGCTCCTAGTCTCTAGGGACTTCGTCAGAGGTCAAAGCTGGTGAATGAAAAAAAATATTTAAAAAATATTATCTGCAACAAAGTCCGGTGAATAATTTATTTTCAATTTGTTACAGGCCCATGAATTAGACTGTGATAAGAAACTGTTGAACTGTGCTCTGTGTGGAGTTCCTGTGTCACAAGCTCGAATAGTACAGCATGAGACAAAACAGTGTCCCAAACGTAACCTGACTTGCACACATTGTGGTGAAGACATGATTGCAGAACAGCGAGAGGTAATTCATGTTTGTTTGTTTTTTTTGCGTATGCCAGCTTTATATCTCCAGCAAAGTCCAGGGGATCTGAATTGTGCATGAGCATCACTTTTTCCTATTTTTGACACTGGGGGCTGGTGCTCGGGTGTCCCCTGCTGTACAGGCAGATACTCTCCAACTTCAGAGGTACTGTCATATTTTTATCGTCGAGTTTAAGCATTTCGGGTAGTTTTTTTTTCATATTAATATTGCCAGAGGAACAGCCATTTTTGGCCAACTCTTTTCTTTTTCAAACTGCCATGGGTTTTTTCTCGTGTGCTTTTTTTTTAAAAAAAAATATTGCCATTATCCAAGAGGGCCAGGCGTTGGATCACGAAGAAACCAGGGATTCAATTTCTCCCCTCCACCGCCTGTGGTGGGAATCGAACATTAGACCTTCTTGATCAGAGGCTGATGTCCTACCTCTCTAGACCACATCGTGTAGCTTAGTTGGGAAAACCACCTGACTGGATTACCGACGTTCGGACAACCTGTGTTCAAGTTACATATATACAGACCACAAAAATGTCATGCTGAAGTTAGATATATACAGACCACAAAAATATCACGCTGAAGTTAGATATATACAGACCCCAAAAATGTCACGCTGAAGTTAGATATATATCTATCTATCTATCTATTGTCCTTTTGAGCCAAAGACGGCACATAGGGCAGAACCACAATCTCAAAAACAGAAACCTTGCATGCCAAAATGGCACATATTGCAGAGATCACTGCTTCTAAAATCTATGGCTCTGTTTCCATAACAATACTTTTTACAATGATAGCTTGTCAAGCCATCGATCAACCTCCTTAGTTGCCTCTTACGACATGCCTGGAAGGTCACAGTGTCACTATTCTTTACCTCCCTCATAATGAGGCCCCGTAACACACAGGATAGATATATATACAGACCCCAAAAATGCCATGCTGAAGTTAGATATATTCAGACCCCCAAAAATGTTGCGCTGAAGTTAGATATATCTACCTATCTATTGACCTTTCGAGCTGTAGCCGACCCATAGGGCATAGACCAAGATACACCTTCTCCTATCTGAATTTTTGTTCTAGCAGATTTCTTTTAACGATATTTGATCAAATCTCGCCATTTGTCTCTGTTCTGTGCAAGCAGCTCTATCTCATTGAGGGAGCCGAATCCTGCTGCCACGCTGAAGTTAGATATATCCAGACCCCAAAAATGTAGCGCTGAAGTTAGATATATCCAGACCCCAAAAGTTACAGCTATCACAACTTACCATAAACCACAACACATCTACACTAACTTGACAGTTTTCAGTAAATGGATAAATGCAGAACTTTAGAAGTAACAATAATTAGTAATATTTTAATAGCTTCTTTAGATATGTTTACTGACTCTAATTGAAATGTGCATTATTGTGTTATTGATGTCATTTTTTCCAGAAACATCTTCAGAATAGTTGTCCGAATTTACCAGTTAATTGTCACAAATGTTCCAAGCCGCTTCTGAGGAATCAGGTTAGTTATGTCTGAATTTGCTGGATAGTTATGTGTGTCCGAAGTTACTGGATAGTTATGTGTGTCTGAAGTTACTGGATAGTTATGTGTGTCTGAATTTACTGGATAGTTATGTGTGTCAGAAGTTACTGGATAGTTATGTGTGTCTGAAGTTACTGGATAGTTATGTGTGTCTGAATTTACTGGATAGTTATGTGTGTCCGAAGTTACTGGATAGTTATGTGTGTCCGAAGTTACTGGATAGTTATGTGTGTCTGAATTTACTGGATAGTTATGTGTGTCCGAAGTTACTGGATAGTTATGTGTGTCCGAAGTTCTTCTTCTACCTTTTAGCTCCCAGTGGAGCATAGGTCTTCAACAAACACTTTCCAAGTCGTTCTGTTTTTTGCAATTCTTTTAAGATCATTCCATGTCTTCCCCATCATCTTCATCTCTGCTTCAATCTGTCTTCTCCAAGAATTCCTTGGTCTTCCTCTTTGTCTTTTCCCCTGGGGATTCCAAAAAAGGGCCTGTTGTGTAATACTCTCAGTTGGTTTCCGTAGTGTGTGTCCTATCCATCGCCATCGTCTTCGCTGTATTTCTTTATCCACTGGTATTTGACCGGTACATTTCCATAATTCCACGTTTGTGACTTTGTCCTGCCATTTCCATCCCTTTATTCTGCGCAAGCATCCATTAATGAAAGTCTGTACCTTCGTGATTGTCAATTTTGTTATTCTCCATGTTTCACAGCCATATAATAGAACCGACTTAACATTGGAGTTGAAAATTTGTATTTTTGTATTTAGCCTAATTTCTTTGGATTTCCATATGTTTCCCAGTGCAATGAAAGCTCCTCTTGCTTTTGATATCCTTATTTTGGTATCGTTTTCTGTTCCTCCCTCTTTATCTATATTACTGCCCAGATATATATAAGATTGTACGTCTAGTAGAGGTATTTCTCCTAGTTTTATTTGGTTATTGCCAACTGCATTAATTCTCATAATGTTGGTCTTATCTCTATTAATCTTTAGTCCTAGCTGTTGTGATCTCTCATCTAATATACTCATTTTATCTTGCATCTGTTGGTGGCTGTGTGATAGGAGAGCTATGTCATCAGCAAAGTCTAAATCATCAAGTTGTTTGGTCAGTGACCACTGGATCCCATTTCTGTTGTTTTGAGTTATTTTCATAATCCAATCTATGGCCAGTAGAAAGAGAAATGGAGACAGAAGGCATCCTTGCCTTACTCCTGTTCTTATTTCAAATGCTTCTGTAAGCTGTCCTTCATGCACCACACTACATTTTGTTCCTTCATACATTGTTTTTATCAGGTTAATAAACTTTATGGGGATTCCATAATGACTCAGCAACTTCCAAAGCATTCTTCTGTCTAAACTATCAAATGCCTTTTCGTAATCTATGAATCCAATATAAAGTGGGGATTTTAGTTCTAAACTTTGTTCAACTATTATACGTAGAGTAGTTATTTGATCAGCACATGATCTGTTCTTCCTAAAACCTGCTTGTTCATCTCTCAAGTGTTTCTCTATAGCCTCTTTTAGTCTCTCCAGAATGATTCTGCCTAATATTTTTCCTGGCACTGATAGTAGCATAATTCCCCTATAATTTGTGCACTCCTGTAAACTTCCTTTCTTTGGTAGTTTGATCATATAACCTTCTCTCCAGTCTTTAGGTATTTCTTCCCTCTCCCAAATTTTATCCAATAGATTATGTAACATCTTGGTAGAGGTGATAATATCTGTGTGTCCGAAGTTACTGGATAGTTATGTGTGTCCGAAGTTACAAGATAGTTATGTGTGTCCGAAGTTACTGGATAGTTATGTGTGTCCGAAGTTACTGGATAGTTATGTGTGTCTGAAGTTACAAGATAGTTATGTGTGTCTGAATTTGCTGGATAGTTATGTGTGTCCGAAGTTACTGGATAGTTATGTGTGTCTGAATTTACTGGATAGTTATGTGTGTCTGAATTTACTGGATAGTTATGTATGTCTGAATTTACTGGATAGTTATGTGTGTCTGAATTTACTGGATAGTTATGTGTGTCTGAATTTACTGGATAGTTATGTGTGTCTGAAGTTACTGGATAGTTATGTGTGTCTGAATTTACTGGATAGTTATGTGTGTCTGAATTTACTGGATAGTTATGTGTGTCTGAATTTACTGGATAGTTATGTGTGTCTGAATTTACTGGATAGTTATGTGTGTCCGAAGTTACTGGATAGTTATGTGTGTCTGAATTTGCTGGATAGTTATGTGTGTCCGAAGTTACTGGATAGTTATGTGTGTCCGAAGTTACTGGATAGTTATGTGTGTCCGAAGTTACTGGATAGTTATGTGTGTCTGAATTTACTGGATAGTTATGTGTGTCCGAAGTTACTGGATAGTTATATGTGTCTGAAGTTACTGGATAGTTATATGTGTCTGAAGTTACTGGATAGTTATATGTGTCTGAAGTTACAAGATAGTTATGTGTGTCTGAAGTTACAAGATAGTTATGTGTGTCTGAAGTTACAAGATAGTTATGTGTGTCCGAAGTTACTGGATAGTTATATGTGTCTGAAGTTACTGGATAGTTATATGTGTCTGAAGTTACTGGATAGTTATATGTGTCTGAAGTTACAAGATAGTTATGTGTGTCTGAAGTTACAAGATAGTTATGTGTGTCTGAAGTTACAAGATAGTTATGTGTGTCCGAAGTTACTGGATAGTTATATGTGTCCGAAGTTACTGGATAGTTATGTGTGTCCGAAGTTACAAGATAGTTATGTGTGTCCGAAGTTACTGGATAGTTATGTGTGTCTGAAGTTACAAGATAGTTATGCGTGTCCGAAGTTACTGGATAGTTATGTGTGTCCGAAGTTACAAGATAGTTATATGTGTCCGAAGTTACTGGATAGTTATGTGTGTCTGAAGTTACAAGATAGTTATGTGTGTCCGAAGTTACTGGATAGTTATGTGTGTCCGAAGTTACTGGATAGTTATGTGTGTCCGAAGTTACTGGATAGTTATGTGTGTCTGAATTTACTGGATAGTTATGTGTGTCTGAATTTACTGGATAGTTATGTGTGTCTGAATTTACTGGATAGTTATGTGTGTCTGAATTTACTGGATAGTTATGTGTGTCCGAAGTTACTGGATAGTTATGTGTGTCCGAAGTTACTGGATAGTTATGTGTGTCTGAATTTACTGGATAGTTATGTGTGTCTGAAGTTACTGGATAGTTATGTGTGTCTGAATTTGCTGGATAGTTATGTGTGTCTGAAGTTACTGGATAGTTATGTGTGTCCGAAGTTACTGGATAGTTATGTGTGTCCGAAGTTACTGGATAGTTATGTGTGTCCGAAGTTACTGGATAGTTATGTGTGTCCGAAGTTACAAGATAGTTATGTGTGTCCGAAGTTACTGGATAGTTATGTGTGTCTGAAGTTACAAGATAGTTATGTGTGTCCGAAGTTACTGGATAGTTATGTGTGTCCGAAGTTACAAGATAGTTATATGTGTCCGAAGTTACTGGATAGTTATGTGTGCCCGAAGTTACAAGATAGTTATGTGTGTCCGAAGTTACTGGATAGTTATGTGTGTCCGAAGTTACAAGATAGTTATGTGTGTCCGAAGTTACTGGATAGTTATGTGTGTCTGAAGTTACAAGATAGTTATGTGTGTCCGAAGTTACTGGATAGTTATGTGTGTCCGAAGTTACAAGATAGTTATATGTGTCCGAAGTTACTGGATAGTTATGTGTGCCTGAAGTTACAAGATAGTTATGTGTGTCCGAAGTTACTGGATAGTTATGTGTGTCCGAAGTTACTGGATAGTTATGTGTGTCCGAAGTTACTGGATAGTTATGTGTGTCTGAATTTATTGGATAGTTTTGTGTGTCTGAATTTACTGGATAGTTTTGTGTGTCTGAAGTTACTGGGTAGTTATGCGTGTCTGAAGTTGCTGAAAGAGTTTTGTGTCTGAAGTTACTGGGTAGTTATGCGTGTCTGAAGTTGCTGATAGATTTTTGTGTCTGATGTTGCTAATAGAGTTTTGTGTCTGAAGTTGCTGATAAAGTTTTGTGTCTGATGTTGCTAATAGATTTTTGTGTCTGATGTTGTTAATAGAGTTTTGTGTCTGATGTTGCTGATAGAGTTTTGTGTCTGATGTTGCTAATAGAGTTTTGTGTCTGATGTTGCTGATAGAGTTTTGTGTCTGAAGTTGCTGATAGAGTTTTGTGTCTGAAGTTGCTAATAGAGTTTTGTGTCTGAAGTTGCTAATAGAATTTTGTGTCTGATGTTGCTAATAGAGTTTTGTGTCTGATGTTGCTGATAGAGTTTTGTGTCTGAAGTTGCTGATAGAGTTTTGTGTCTGAAGTTGCTAATAGAGTTTTGTGTCTGAAGTTGCTGATAGAGTTTTGTGTCTGATGTTGCTAATAGAGTTTTGTGTCTGAAGTTGCTAATAGAGTTTTGTGTCTGAAGTTGCTAATAGAGTTTTGTGTCTGATGTTGTTAATAGAGTTTTGTGTCTGAAGTTGCTGATAGAGTTTTGTGTCTGATGTTGCTAATAGAGTTTTGTGTCTGATGTTGCTAATAGAGTTTTGTGTCTGATGTTGCTGATAGAGTTTTGTGTCTGATGTTGCTGATAAAGTTTTGTGTCTGAAATTGCTAATAGAGTTTTGTGTCTGAAGTTGCTAATAGAGTTTTGTGTCTGAAGTATATTGTTTGCAGTTAACAGAATGTGATGTCTGAAGTTGTTGGATAGAGCAGTTATAACTTTTGTTCCTTTACTAACGATGTACAACTTTCTCTTTCCTTTCTCATTTGTCTTTCAGCGTCGAGGAGAGGTATCGTTTGTGGTCTTTTACTCTTCTGTTACCCTCTTCCGTTGCTATGTTTCCTAGTGTTTCTAATATTTCATCAACCCATCTTTTTCATGGTCGGCCCTTGCGTCTGGTGTTCTCACAACATTTATTAAAGGCTTGTTGTGTTTATATTTGGCCAGACCATTTTATCTGGGTTTTTTTTTTAAATGTATTTTATGGTGGAAATTGCTCCTAGCATTTTTCTCAGTTCTTCATTTCTTATCTTATCTCTCAGACTATGGCTGTACGTATAAAATCTGAATGTTAACATATCATCATCAAGTACCATGCCTGCTGGCGTAGGTGATCATGTCTCTCCACAACTTTCCATCTCGAAAGTTATTTTCAATTTCTGTTGCTGACCTTCTGCCAAGCCATTCTCTTAAGCTGTCTGGTATCTTTTCTCTTTGCTTCCTTCTATCTCTGCGTCCCTCAATTTTCCCAGTTGTTACGATATATTCCAGCTGTTCCCTTCTCAATACATGGCCAAAAAAATTATGATTGTTTCTTCCTAATTTAATTTCTTAATATATGTGTGTATATATATATATATATATATCATGTGAATGAATAAATTGTACACTTTTGTTTATCTTGCTCACACATACACATATGTAGTCTCAATACATTCTCAGCTGAAGACCCACAATGATGAGGAATGTCCACACCGTATAGTTGAGTGTCCTGTCCCTGATTGTAATGCTAAAGTAAGTCATTGTTAGATCTTCATTGTAATGCTAAAGTAATTGTTATATTTCATTGTGAATTACACCTGGGTTTGGAGTAATTGTTATATTTCATTGTGAATTACACCTGGGTTTGGAGTAATTGTTATATCTCATTGTGAATTACACCTGGGTTTGGAGTAATTGTTATATCTCATTGTGAATTACACCTGGGTATGGAAATAAATGTCACTTGTCGTGACACTTTTGTCAGTTGCCTCAAAGTTATTCTGTAAAATCATCCTAAATAGAATAAAGGATTCAATAGATACAGTAATGTGTGAAGAACAGGCTGGGTTTAGAAAAGGGAGAAGCTGTCTTGACCACATTTTCACTCTACGACTTATATTGGAGGAACACATTGAAAAGCAAAAACCTTTTGTACTTAACTTCATCGACTTCAAAAAAGCATTTGATAGTATTCATAGAGATTCTTTGTGGAAAATTCTGAAGCAATATGGTTTACCATCAAAAATCATAAATATTATCAAAGACATGTATGATGGTTACACATGTGCAGTTCGAACAGAGGAAGGACTGAGCGAATGTTTCCCATAGAAACTGGGGTTAAACAAGGATGTATTTTATCGCCCTTGTTATTTGGAATTGTTATGGACTTCATAATGAAGAAATGCTGCACTGGTAATAAAGGCATCGAATGGATACAAGGAGACCATTTGGAGGACCTCGACTTTGCTGATGACATAGTTCTCATCAGCAGTCAGATAAAAACGATGCAGGAAAACACAAATGAACTATCATCAATAGCCAGCAAAATTGGGCTTGAGGTCAATCATGAAAAGACTAAAGTCATGAAAAGTTTAATTCCAACAAGTGACAAAATATACATGGAAAACAAACCAGTAGAAGAGATCGATCACTTTATCTATCTTGGAAGTCACATTGATCGAGAAGGGGATACGAGCAAAGAAATTAGAATCAGACTGGCTAAAGCAGCAATGTCTTTCAGAAGCCTTGAAAAGTTGTGGAAATCAAAACTCATTAGCACAAACACAAAACTTAGGCTATTCAAATCAAATGTACTATCAACCCTTACGTATGCGTGTGAAAGCTGGAAAACAACAAGAGATATAGAAACAAAGTTGAACGCATTCGAAAATAAATGTCTAAGGAAAATACTTGGTATAGAATGGAACGAATTCAAAACAAACGAGGAAATTAGAGAAATCACCAATCAACCACTAATATCTTCAGTAATAAAGAAAAGACGATGGTCATACGTTGGACATGTGATGAGAAGAGATAATAATCGAATAGCAAAGCAAGCCCTCATATGGGAAACAACAGGTAAAAGAAAAAGAGGAAGACCCAGGGAGACACTGAGAAGAACATTGATGAGAGAGGCAAGAGCAGCAGGAATCGGCTCCCTCAATGAGATAGAACTGCTTGCACAGAACAGAGACAGATGGCGAGATTTGATAAAATATCTTTAAAAGAAAACTGCTAGAACAAAAATTCATATAGGAGAAGGTGTATCTTGGTCTACGCCCTATGGGCCGGTTACGGCTCGAAAGGTCAATAGATAGATAGATGGAGTAATTGTTATATCTCATTGTGAATTACACCTGGGTTTGGAGTAATTGTTATATCTCATTGTGAATTACACCTGGGTTTGGAGTAATTGTTATATCTCATTGTGAATTACACCTGGGTTTGGAGTAATTGTTATATCTCATTGTGAATTGCACCTGGCTTTGGGGGTTGCCATTAACTCCATTCCTAGCTGATTACTTTCTTCACGGTCAGTGAACACAAAACCCTACTGTGGTGGGTCTAGAAACAGGGACTGACCACATCTCCCTGAGCAGGTACATCAAAGAGGGAAAGCAACCCTGTATCCAAAAGATGTTGTACTGAAGTCTGATGTGTTGGGCAGAAAGGCATGTGTAACCACACAAAAAATACACAATATTCTCCACTAGACCGTCTGCAAGATGAAAAGGGCCATATATATATATATTGACCTTTCGAGCCGTAGCCAGCCCATAGGGCATAGACCAAGATACTCCTTCTCTAATCTAAATTTTTGTTCTAGCAGTTTTCAATTATTTTAAAGATATTTTATCAAATCTCGCCTTTTGTCTCTGTTCTGTGCAAGCAGCTCTATCTCATTGAGGGAGCCAATTCCTGCTGCTCTTGCCTCTCTCATCAATGTTCTTCTCAGTGTCTCTCTGGGTCTTCCTCTTTTCCTCTTACCTGTTGTTTCCCCACATGAGGACTTGCTTTGCTATTCAGTTATTATCTCATCACATGTCCAACATAATATATATATGTATATGATTGCATCTTGTACCTGATTGGAACTATACATGTACCTAGCTAAAAACATTTTTGTATGCATTAGCAACAATACTTTGTATGTGATTGCAGCCATACTTGTACCAGATCACAACTAACCTTGATTATAATATTCCTTTCAGCTGCCCTTAGACCAGTTTCCCAATCACTTCATGAAGACTCCACAGAGCACACAAAAACACATGCTGTACCTCTTTGGTAAGGTCAAGCAGTTGGAAGGCACCATAGTTCAAATGGAGACGGATGCGGCAGGGCTGATGGGAGGTGCAACCAGTGGAGCAGCACATAGTGCTGATCCTGGCCACAGTGGAGGGACCTCTGGTGGAAGAGATGATGTCGCTGCTGGTGCTGAAGGTTAGTGTAGTGTTGTTGTTGTTGTTGAGTTTGTGGTCACTGGCCAACATAAAGAGATGGTGTCACTGATGGTGTAGAAGGTTAGTGTTGTTGTTGTTGAGTTTGTGGTCACTGGCCAACATAAAGAGATGGTGTCACTGATGGTGTAGAAGGTTAGTGTTGTTGTTGTTGAGTTTGTGGTCACTGGCCAACATAAAGAGATGGTGTCACTGATGGTGTAGAAGGTTAGTGTTGTGTTGTTGTTGTTGAGTTTGTGATCACTGGCCAACATAAAGAGATGATGTCACTGATGGTGTAGAAGGTTAGTGTTGTTGTTGTTGAGTTTGTGATCACTGGCCAACATAAAGAGATGATGTCACTGATGGTGTAGAAGGTTAGTGTTGTTGAGTTTGTGATCACTGGCCAACATAAAGAGATGATGTCACTGATGGTGTAGAAGGTTAGTGTTGTTGTTGTTGTTGAGTTTGTGGTCACTGGCCAACATAAAGAGATGATGTCACTGATGGTGTAGAAGGTTAGTGTTGTTGTTGTTGTTGAGTTTGTGGTCACTGGCCAACATAAAGAGATGATGTCACTGATGGTGTAGAAGGTTAGTGTTGTTGTTGTTGAGTTTGTGGTCACTGGCCAACATAAAGAGATGGTGTCACTGATGGTGTAGAAGGTTAGTGTTGTTGTTGTTGTTGAGTTTGTGGTCACTGGCCAGCATAAAGAGATGATGTCACTGATGGTGTAGAAGGTTAGTGTTGTTGTTGTTGAGTTTGTGATCACTGGCCAACATAAAGAGATGATGTCACTGATGGTGTAGAAGGTTAGTGTTGTTGTTGTTGAGTTTGTGGTCACTGGCCAACATAAAGAGATGGTGTCACTGATGGTGTAGAAGGTTAGTGTAGTGTTGTTGTTGTTGAGTTTGTGGTCACTGGCCAACATAAAGAGATGGTGTCACTGATGGTGTAGAAGGTTAGTGTTGTTGTTGTTGAGTTTGTGGTCACTGGCCAACATAAAGAGATGGTGTCACTGATGGTGTAGAAGGTTAGTGTTGTTGAGTTTGTGGTCACTGGCCAACATAAAGAGATGGTGTCACTGATGGTGTAGAAGGTTAGTGTAGTTGTTGTTGTTGAGTTTGTGATCACTGGCCAACATAAAGAGATGATGTCACTGATGGTGTAGAAGGTTAGTGTAATGTTGTTGTTGTTGTTGTTGAGTTTGTGATCACTGGCCAACATAAAGAGATGATGTCACTGATGGTGTAGAAGGTTAGTGTTGTTGTTGTTGTTGAGTTTGTGATCACTGGCCAACATAAAGAGATGATGTCACTGATGGTGTAGAAGGTTAGTGTTGTTGTTGTTGTTGTTGAGTTTGTGATCACTGGCCAACATAAAGAGATGATGTCACTGATGGTGTAGAAGGTTAGTGTTGTTGAGTTTGTGGTCACTGGCCAACATAAAGAGATGATGTCACTGATGGTGTAGAAGGTTAGTGTTGTTGTTGTTGAGTTTGTGATCACTGGCCAACATAAAGAGATGATGTCACTGATGGTGTAGAAGGTTAGTGTTGTTGTTGTTGAGTTTGTGGTCACTGGCCAACATAAAGAGATGGTGTCACTGATGGTGTAGAAGGTTAGTGTTGTTGTTGTTGTTGTTGAGTTTGTGGTCACTGGCCAACATAAAGAGATGGTGTCACTGATGGTGTAGAAGGTTAGTGTAGTGTTGTTGTTGTTGAGTTTGTGGTCACTGGCCAACATAAAGAGATGGTGTCACTGATGGTGTAGAAGGTTAGTGTTGTTGTTGTTGAGTTTGTGGTCACTGGCCAACATAAAGAGATGGTGTCACTGATGGTGTAGAAGGTTAGTGTTGTTGAGTTTGTGGTCACTGGCCAACATAAAGAGATGGTGTCACTGATGGTGTAGAAGGTTAGTGTAGTTGTTGTTGTTGAGTTTGTGATCACTGGCCAACATAAAGAGATGATGTCACTGATGGTGTAGAAGGTTAGTGTAATGTTGTTGTTGTTGAGTTTGTGATCACTGGCCAACATAAAGAGATGATGTCACTGATGGTGTAGAAGGTTAGTGTTGTTGTTGTTGTTGAGTTTGTGATCACTGGCCAACATAAAGAGATGATGTCACTGATGGTGTAGAAGGTTAGTGTTGTTGTTGTTGTTGTTGAGTTTGTGATCACTGGCCAACATAAAGAGATGATGTCACTGATGGTGTAGAAGGTTAGTGTTGTTGAGTTTGTGGTCACTGGCCAACATAAAGAGATGATGTCACTGATGGTGTAGAAGGTTAGTGTTGTTGTTGTTGAGTTTGTGATCACTGGCCAACATAAAGAGATGATGTCACTGATGGTGTAGAAGGTTAGTGTTGTTGTTGTTGAGTTTGTGGTCACTGGCCAACATAAAGAGATGGTGTCACTGATGGTGTAGAAGGTTAGTGTTGTTGTTGTTGTTGTTGAGTTTGTGGTCACTGGCCAACATAAAGAGATGGTGTCACTGATGGTGTAGAAGGTTAGTGTTGTTGAGTTTGTGGTCACTGGCCAACATAAAGAGATGATGTCACTGATGGTGTAGAAGGTTAGTGTTGTTGTTGTTGTTGAGTTTGTGATCACTGGCCAACATAAAGAGATGATGTCACTGATGGTGTAGAAGGTTAGTGTTGTTGTTGTTGAGGTCGTGGTCACTGGCCAACATAAAGAGATGATGTCACTGATGGTGTAGAAGGTTAGTGTTGTTGTTGTTGAGTTTGTGGTCACTGGCCAACATAAAGAGATGATGTCACTGATGGTGTAGAAGGTTAGTGTTGTTGTTGTTGAGTTTGTGGTCACTGGCCAACATAAAGAGATGATGTCACTGATGGTGTAGAAGGTTAGTGTTGTTGTTGAGTTTGTGGTCACTGGCCAACATAGAAAGATGATGTCGAGGGGGGGGGGTGTTGCTGTTGTGTGAGACTGATGTACTTATGACTTATCAGGAGATGCAAGGTTGAGGAAGAGTGGGTGGTGGTACTCCCTGAAACTGACCCTTGATCTCTGGGTAGGTCAGATCTTTTACCTTGTACTGACAATTAAAAAGTATGTCCTGTGTGTCCTAGTTGAGCACCTGAAAACTGTTTGCCAATGTCAATACTTTATTTTCAGAATTAAAAAGTAACATTCCCATAATCCTTCATTCCTTACAGCAATTAAATATCCTCACAAATGTAGTCTGTTCCCAGCAAACACACCTTCCGATTGTTTTAAGGTGGAACAAACTCAAATTTTCCTCATATTCATCAAACATTCTACACACCTTCCCATTGTTTTAAGGTGGATACAAATAATAATACATAAATATTATTATATGGGGAACTTCCGAGGCGATAATAGGGAATAATAGAACAAAGAAGTATGTGTTAGCACTCGGAAAAATTGACAGACAAACAACAATAGAAAAAAACGAAGAACAATATATGGTGGAAAGCACGAAAGTGCAAGACACTACTGCAATAGCCAATTTTTTAGTTGGCTGCGTGGCAGTGTGCCAAGCGTTCGGCTTCTCGTGGCAAGTTGCGGTGCCACTGAGTACGGGTTCGATCCCACTTCGGACCATATATTGTTCTTCGTTTTTTTCTATTGTTGTTTGTCTGTCAATTTTTCCGAGTTTTAAGGTGGAACAAGCTCTAATTTTCCTCTTATTCATCAAACACTCTACACACTTTCCGATTGTTTTAAGGTGGAACAAACTCAAATTTTCCTCTTACTCATCAAACACTCTACACAACTTCAAGATGTTTCGAAAAAAAACCCCACTCAAATTCTATTTTTCGGTAAACCCTAACTGATCGAAACAATAAAACTCAACTTATACTTATTCTGTTATTCATTTCCAGCAAATGTATTACCAACAGAGGATAGACAGAAGTTGAAGCTTCACGAAGACCTCATGGCCGTGCTACATGGCGAGATCCTCAGATGCATCAAACAGCTGGAGTCCTTGAATGGACAGCTTGACCGAGAGAGTAGAAATGTTAAAGACGTACAGAAGAAAGTTGAAGTAAGTGCACGCTGTCTTTCTTCTCTTCTCTTCCTTTTGTTTTATGGTGGTTGCTGTGGTGTAGAGATGTGGTATGCTCACCCCACAACCTCAAAGTATCTAGTTCAAACCAGATTTTGGAACGCTAAGTGTTCAATATTCATCAAAGCTTGTCAAATCATCGGACAGCTATCACCACTAATGTCCAAGGACATAACTCTGGAGACAAAACAAGCACTATACAATACAATCTTCATCCCAATGTTGTGGTACCAATGCCAGACCTGGACCATAGATGCAAGAACAATAAGAAAAATAACCTCTACAGAGATGAAATGTGTTAGATAAATGACAGGAAACAGTCTGAGAGATAAGATCAGAAATAATATCCCTGCCATAGAATATAAAGAAACAGCAGATAAAATGATTTGGCCTCGTGACAAGTCAGAGTGATCAAAACACAACAAGCCCTCAATAAATGTTGCGAGAATACCAGACCCAAGGGATCGACCACGAAAAAGATGGATCGATGGAATATTAGAAGTACTAGGAAACATAACAGCAGCAGAGGCGTCCAGAAGAGCAAAAGACCGCAAATTATATCTCCCCTCAACGCTGAGAGGCAAATGAGGAAGAAAAGAAGAAGAAGCGTTCTCACCTCTCCAACTTGTTCTGTACCCTGTTTGTATGCTTGGAGAGGTGAGCCAATATTAACTCATACACTTGCAGGAGCTCATTGAAGCTCAGAGCTCTGTGGGTAAACCAGGACTGCAAGGAATATATTCATAGTTCATTCAGTGACAAAGGCAGAAAATTCTGGCTGCTGTTTGTTGTTAGAATCAACACCACTGCACACTGGATAAATCCATAGGTGCTCTGACATCCCCCTCAAGAAATTTCATGGAGAATCCTCTCTCAAGTGTATGAATGCCGTAGCATGGCCTTGGATCCACGATGTTGGTAGGTTGTATGAATGCCATAGCATGGCCTTGGATCCATGGTGTGGGTAGGTTGTATGAATGCCGTAGCATGGCCTTGGATCCATGGTGTGGGTAGGTTGTATGATTGCCATAGCATGGCCTTGGATCCATGGTGTGGGTAGGTTGTATGAATGCCGTAGCATGGCCTTGGATTCACGGTGTGGGTAGGTTGTATGATTGCCATAGCATGGCCTTGGATCCATGGTGTGGGTAGGTTGTATGAATGCCGTAGCATGGCCTTGGATTCACGGTGTGGGTAGGTTGTATGAATGCCGTAGCATGGCCTTGGATTCACGGTGTGGGTAGGTTTCTACTGATACTTTTGCCCAGACAGTAGCCATATTTATGGTCTACTCTTTTCAACCGTAACTGCCAGGGGTTCTTTAACGTGCGCAAGTGCATGCAGGGGCCTCCTATTTATTGCCGTTATCCGTGAGTACTAGACATCGATCTCACCATCCAAGTGGTCAGAGGAGGGCAACATCATAAAGAAACCACAGATTAATTTGTCCTATTTTTGAAAAATCATCACCACTTCTGGTGAGCTTTGAACCTGGCAGCGAATTGTCGTATGTGATGGTTGGACCTAAGTTGTGCCATTATGACTTTGTGAAAGCCAAACTAGAAGAGAAGATACGTGAGCCCTTACTGGTCTGCAGGTCTTACACGTTTGCCCAGCAACTTCTAGTCGTCATCGTATACCTCTGAATTGACTGTTGTCTTGTAGTTTACAAGCAGCCGCCAATTTGTGACTTTCATCTCAGAACCGTGATAGTTCAGTGGTTAGTGAACTGGACTACAAAGGACAAGAGGTAGGGTTCGATCCCAACCAACAGCTTCCGAGTTCACCCAGCCTTAAATGGATACCGGATGTTTTCTGGGAAAGTAAAGCAGCACGGGTGTAATACCAACCACATTACCCCAAAAATCATTTGCTGAAGGTCTGTAAAATTTATGGTCACTAACACCATATTCCCTATACACCACTTGGCGTGATGGGGGTACTTTACATTCAAGTCGTGTGATCATGCGAACTTGACTCTTCCTGTTTTCATGATGGAGAGGTAAGGATAACCTTCCCTTTTCAATTCCTATATGCTTGGTCAAACTGGCAAGTCAGTTTTCATGAGAGGTGGAGGTGTGCCTCACAGCAGCAGAGCTGGATGTTGTCAGCGACCAACAGCTGATGGCTTGCGCCAGGATCAGTGAACCAGAACCATCCAGACCCTGCTCCACCTCTCCATGGTGCCTCCAGTAACAGACTAACCTGTCTAGTCTAGCCAAGCGAGTAGGGATCAAAGAGGGAAGATCCTGTACTCAAAAATGTTGTGCCGAAGTCGGATGTGTTGGCCAAAAGGCACAAATATCACAGTTATACTGCAAACCACAACACAACGCAGACACACCCACTTAACATCCTTTTAAGGGCAGGTGACGAAGATGTGTGATCCTTTAGTCATCGGCCGATTGCAAGCAAGCAAGTATGAGAGGTGGAAATGGATCTTGATTTTGTCTGGTTCATTGATTCTGACAACGCAAACAATAAACTTTGAGTCACTGACACTTTCACTTCAAGATGCGGGGGACTGGTTGGTATCATGGCAAGATGCCAGCCTCAAGACAGAGAGGTTGTGGGTTCAAATCCCGGCTGCTCCAGTTGAGATTTTTATTTATGATTTCTCTGCGACAACCAACACAGGTCTCGGCAGCGAGGCCCGGCTTGAAACGTCAATTACTCATCAAATGAAAAAAATGAGTACCTCCGAAGCTGGAGTTATCTGCCTGTGTAGCGAGGGGGGGGGGCTGCGCACACGGCTACTAGGGAAAAATGAATTAACATGCAAAATTCAGTTCCTAATCTCTATGAATTTCATCAGAGCTGGCAAACGTAAAAAAAAAACCACTTCAAGATGCTCTTTGGTGTCTTGAGTACATCAACACATCTGTCTCCCATGGGGAGGGGGGGGGGGTAGTAGCAAAGGCACCCAATAGAATCAGTGGTGAGTTTGCACCGGGATTGGTGATCCAGACCCAGCTCCGCCTCTTTGCGGTGCCCCTAGTAACAGACTAACCAGTCTAGTATGGTCCAAGTGAATAGAGATAGAAAGTAGAGGGAAGGCAAGTGAGTGCCAAAAAAATGCTTGAAGTCTGATGTAATGGGCTGTAAGGCACAAATAAACCACACAAAGTGTATCAATGCCCACTTAATGCCCTTTTAAGGATCTAGAACTATACTCCCATTTATTACTGCAATAATCTCATCCATTACTGCAAAAATATCATCCAGTAATACAATAATCTCATCAGTTACTGCAAAAATATCATCCATTAATACAATATCATCCATTAATACAATAATCTCATCCATTAATGCAGTAATCTTGTCCATTAATGCAATAATCTCATCCATTACTGCAAAAATACCATCCATTAATGCAGTAATCCTGTCCATTAATGCAATAATCTCATCCATTACACTGCAAAAATATCATCCATTAATGCAATAATCTCATCAATTACTGCAAAAATATCATCCATTAATACAATAATCTCATCCATTAATGCAGTGATCCTGTCCATTAATGCAATAATCTCATCCATTACTGCAAAAATATCATATTAATGCAATAATCTCATCCATTACTGCAAAAATATCATCCATTAATACAATAATCTCATCCATTAATGCAGTGATCCTGTCCATTGATGCAATAATCTCATCCATTACTGCAAAAATATCATCCATTAATACGATAATCTCATCCATTACTGCAAAAATATCATCCATTAATACAATAATCTCATCCATTAATGCAGTAATCCTGTCCATTAATGCAATAATATCATCCATTAATGCAATAATATCATCCATTACTGCAAAAATATCATCCATTAATACAATAATCTCATCCATTAATGCAGTAATCCTGTCCATTAATGCAGTAATCTCGTCCATTACTGCAAAAATATCATCCATTAATGCAATAATCTCATCCATTACTGCAATAATTCTATCATTATTACAATAATCCAATTCATTACTGTCCTTATACCACCCATTACTGGAATAATTCATTACCACCTTTCAGATTTTAGAGAAATCGGTTGTAGTTTTGCAAGGAAAGCTGCAAGAGGTGATTGAGAAAGCAACTGTGTCAGATCCAAAAGAGTATGGAACGTTGACGGAGTTGCCAGATAGCACTGCCACGTGGCGAATAGATAATTTTACACAAGTGCGGCGAGCTGCCTGCAATGGGTCTCAGCCGTTCATCACTTCTCCTTCATTTTGTACTGGGCCCTGTGGATACAAGCTGAGAATTCGTTTCTTTGCTGATGGTGATGGTTCTGCCAAGGGCAAGGCCTTTTCTGTGTTTATACAGTTACTCAGAGGTCCCCACGATGATCTTCTACCGTGGCCTTTTGTGGGAAAGGTATGGGAGATTGTAGTGTCTGTCTGTATTGTAGTGTATTTCTATTTGTCCTATATAGTAGTGTCTGTCCTGTATTGTAGTGTGTGTCTGTCTGTTTGTCCTGTATAGTAGTGTCTGTCTGTCCTGTATTGTAGCATCTGTCTGTCTGTCCTGTATTGTAGTGTATGTCTGTCCTGTATTGTAGTGTGTGTCTGTCCTGTATTGTAGTGTGTGTCTGTCTGTATGTCTGTCTGTCCTATATTGTAGTGTCTCTATGTTTGTCCTGTATAGTAGTGTCTGTCTGTTTGTACTTTATAGTAGTGTATGTCTGTTTGTCTTGTATTGTAGTGTCTGTCTGTTTGTCCTGTATAATATTGTCTGTCTGTTTGTCCTGTATAGTAGTGTCTGTCTGTTTGTCTGTCCTGTATAATAGTGTCTGTCTGTTTGTCTTATATTGTAGTGCCTGTCTGTTTGTTCTGCATAGTAATGTTTGTCTATTTGTCCTTTATAGTAATGTCTATGTAGTGTCTGTCTTCTTGATTATTTTAAAAATGTAGTGTTTTGTTTTCTTGTTTGTGTGCTGCTTGCTTGCTTTCACCCAATGACTAAGTGTGTAGTTACCCCTCTGTTGTATAGTTCACTGATCCCGACACAAGTTATTCCTCTTCGTTACCTCTGTGCTCATAACCCTATTTTACTATACCTATCTGTGAGTCATTATATGGCTGTGAAACATGGAGAACATCTAAAATGACAGTCATGAAAATACAGACTTTCATTAATGGATGCTTACGCAGAATAAAAGGATGGAAATGGCAGGACAAAATCACTAACATAGATTTATGGAAATGTGCCAGTCAAATACCAGTGGATAAAGAGATACAGCGAAGATGATGGCGCTGGATAGGACACACGCTGCGGAAGCCAACTGAGAGTATTACACAACATGCCCTTTTTTGGAATCCCCAGGGGAAACAGCAAAGAGGAAGACCAAGAAATTCTTAGAGAAGACAGACAGAAGCAGAGATGAAGATGATGGGGAAGACATGGAATGATCTTACATGAATGGCAAGAATCAGAAAGGCTTGGACAGTGTTTGTTGAAGACCTATGCTCCACAGGGAGCTGAAAGGTAGAAGAGAAGAGATCTGTGAGTCACGTTTTCATGATACCGTCGTAAAAAATCACTACCACTTACTTGTTACATTTAGAGTTCAGAAAATCATACCTTGTTTGAGCTTTTGCTACACGGCTGTGTGTTTACCTAAACAGACACATGGGAATCAGATGCTGTAATCATTTCCCAGGTTACTTCAGATTTATGGTCTGAAATTCGAATGCATGGCGCCGTGGCTACCAGAGGTGTTACATTGTCTATTCACACGGTGACCGTCAATCCGTTAATCCAGCTATGTGTTCGGCTCCCTCAAAGCGTTTTTCACTGTCCATGTTACAAAGGTTTGTTTGGCCGATGGCCGGGGAGATTTACTCCATCGTAAGATAAAAGAAAACGAATTTATGGAAAATTGGCTAAATTTACTGTTTTTTTTTTTTTTTAAAAAAAGCCAAAGCCCTCTTTCGACGATACCCCCCTTTTTATGACGCACTTGAACGGAAAAAATTCAATTTCAAAGGAAACAAATTCAACACTCAGAGGTCACCAGAAGTTGTAATTAGGAAGAGGGGGGTGTAATGTCTACTCTCAACAGACTGTTGAATTTCAAGAATTTATATTATTGAGGTGGTCAATTTACAACAAACTAACAGGAGGTATTTGAAGACAAATGCCTGGAGGCGATGGTGCACCTCACAGCAGCAGAGTTGGAAGTTGTCAGTGACCCACAGCTGGTGGCTTGTGCCAGGATTGGTGAGCCAGAATCATCCAGACCCTGCTCCACCTCTCACCATGGTGCCTCCAGTAATAGACTAACCTGTCTAGTCTGGCCAAGCAAGTAGGGATCGAAGAGGGAAGACAACCCGGTACTAAAAATTGCCATGCTAGAGTTGGATGAGTCTTAATAGCAGAGACAGAACGAACTACAAGAAATGATAGGCATAATAGTAAAAGAAAGCAGCAAGAAAGGTCTCAGTCTGAATAGTAAGAAAACAGAAGTAATGGTCGTATCGAAGAAACAATCATCACCATCATGCAGCATAAAAATAAACGAGACAAATCTGAAACAAGTGCAATGTTTCAAATACTTGGGCACAATAATAACATCAGATGGGAGATGCACCTCAGAAATAAAAAGCAGAATAGCTCAGGCCAAAACAGCATTTCAGAAAATGAAAAATATCTTGTGCAACGAATCTATGTCGATAAAAATGAGAAAGAGAGTTCATTGGTGCTATATAGAACCAATTCTGACCTATGGAAGCGAATCATGGACAGTAGACAACCAAATGAAAAGACGATTAGAGGCCACAGAGATGGGATTTCTCAGAAGAATGTTGAAAGTTCCCTGGACAGCTAAAAAGACCAATGAGGAAGTTCTCAAAGAGGCCAACACAAAAAGGGAGCTCTTAAAAAACATCAGAAAGAAGCAATCAACATTTTTCGGGCACGTCATGAGAAGAGGAAAGTTGGAATACTTGGTTACAACTGGCAAAATAGAAGGAAAGAGAGATCACGGACGACAGAGAGAGAAAATACTGGATAGCTTTGTGTCATGGCATGGAAAACAACAACAGAACTGATACGATGCACTGTAGGTAGAAGATTGTGGAAGGACATGATCACCTACGCCAACCGGTATGGCACATGATGATGATGATGAAAGTTGGATGTGATGGGCCGAAAGGTGCAAGTATCACAGTTATACTGTAAACCACAACACAACGCAGACACGCCCACTTAACATCCTGTTAAGGCGTGGATTACGGAGAGGTGTATTCTTTTAGTCATCACAACGTATGCTGGCGTGCAAAACAAATACCTGAGGAGAGCACTTTGTTTGCTGTGGAATGAGTTCAACACTAGAGAAAGGAATAAGGGAAATGACAAAACATCCAAAAATATAAACTATAATCAAGAGAAGTGGTCATATGTTGGCCACGTGATGAGAGAATTCTAAGGCAGACCCTCAGGTGGCAACCAGAGGGTAAAAGAAAAAGAGACAGTCCTAGAGAAAAGCTAAAAGGAACAGTAAAAGGAGAGGTGGCAACAGTAGGCATTAACTTTCTTGCTGAGATTGAGCAGCTCACCCGGACCAAAATTTTCAACTCCAATGTTAAGTCGGTGCTATTATATGGCTGTGAAACATGGAGAACAACTAAATTGACAATCATGAAGATAACAGTCTTTCATTAATGGATGCTTACGCAGAATAAAAGGATGGAAATGGCAGGACAAAATCACCAACATAGAATTATGGAAATGTACCAGTCAAACACCAGTGGATAAAGAGATACAGCGAAGACGGTGGCTCTGGATAGGACACACACTGCAGAAACCAACTGAGAGTATTACACAACAGGCCCTTTTTTGGAATTCCCAGGGGAAAAGACAAAGAG
Organism: Megaustenia siamemsis; assembly: GCA_032433765.1. NCBI lineage: Eukaryota > Metazoa > Mollusca > Gastropoda > Stylommatophora > Ariophantidae > Megaustenia > Megaustenia siamemsis. The sequence continues at coordinate 73,919 of JAVIAB010000010.1, forward strand.
GAAGACCAAGGAATTCTTGGAGAAGACAGATAGAAGCAGAGATGAAGATGATGGGGAAGACATGGAATGATCTTAAAAGAATGGCAAGAAACAGAACGGCTTGGAAAGTGTTAGTTGAAGACCTATGCTCCACTGGGAGCTAAAAAGGTAGTAGAAGAAGAAGATGCATCATTACAGCGATCCTGTACAGGGTCTGATTATTGAAATATAGTCAGATACAAGAGTCTAGAACATCTTCCCTATGTGTCATCTTTGACTCCAAGGGACAATAGATGTATGTAATTTTTTATAACAGTATCAAAATGTAGAGCTAAAGGGTCATTAAGTGGTCATAAATGTGCTGTGTTGTTGTTTGCAGTTAAACTATATTTGTACTTTACACATATGTGTGTACACATGTGTGTGTACGGGATGGCATTTTTGAGTACCAGGTTGGTTTCTATCAAAATCCCCTACTTATTTGGTCATTTCTATTTCTGCTGTCATTTGTCGTGTCTGTTCTAGTTATGCTGACGTTTGTAATGCTGTATCAATTATATTTATGCTGACATTTGTAATGCCATGTCACTTCTATTTATGCTGACAGTTGTAATGTCATGTCACTTCTTTTTATGCTGACATTTGTAATGCCATGTCACTTCTATTTATGCTGACATTTGTAATGTTGCACCACTTCTAGTTATGCTGGCGTTTGTAATGTAATTTTAATTCTATTTATGCTGGCATTTATAATATCGTGTCACCTCTTTGATGTGTCGTCCGTAATGTCATGTCACTTCTGTTTACACAGACATTTGTAACATGTTAGCTCTGTTTATGTTGTCATTCGTAATGTCATATACTTATTCTCCACAACAGGTTTACTTTATAATCGTTGACCTGAAGGAGTTCCAGCAACACAAAGTGGTCAGCTTCAGCGCCATCCCTGATCAGCCAGCTTTCCAGAAACCTCGAGGCCACAACACGGCCTCCGGCTGTGTGGAATTTGTAGACCTCAAGGAATTTAGCAATGGTCTTGACAAGTATCTTGTCAATGATACACTCTTTGTTAAAGTCTACATACAGCTCCCGGATAGCGTTAACACCAGGATACACAATTTGAACCCAAAGGTTATGGTCGGCCTTGTGAGATAATAATTTTATCGGCTCATTTTGTGCGATAAGATAAGAAAAGATTTCAACTAAATGAAAGTTGTGCAGTTGCTTGACGATTTTGTCTTTAACTTTTAATTTGACTTTAGGACTTTTCGAACATCTATCTAACCTGTTTGTACGTAAGAGCTGGATTGTGCAGCCATACGTCAAACTGTAGATTCCACCTTCTTCATTTTTCAACTCTCAAACGCCCTTGTAAATTAAAACTGCCCGTCCCTTTCATTCTAGAAAGGGACACAACTGTATTTTTTTTTTTTTTTTTTTTTTTTTTTTTTTTTTTTTTTTTTTTAAAAGAAAAGGAGGAACGCGATTGAAAAATGGAGAAGGAAAAGGTTGGAAGTCTACAAGTATGTTTATTCCAACTCTGCATTCATGCCACTGTGTGATAATGTAACATTTATGATATGTGATGGTGAATGTCAGAGAAGCAGGTAAGATGGGAGAATAATGGATGTAGTGGGGGGTTTGTCTAGTAAGTTTTGAATGTCTAAACCTCAGCAGTTTTAAAACAAAATTATGTTAAATATTAAAAGATGTGAAGTTAGCGAGACCTGAAAATATTCAATAATTATGTTAATTAATACTTCATTCACTTCTTTTTGTACCCCATTATGTGTAGTGGCCGTCTAAAACTTTTCGTCAATTCTAAAAATAAAAAGAGTCAATGTTTGCAGCATGTATTCAAATGATTTGCTGAATATTTAAGGTGGTTAATTGGGGAGGCTATCAGCCCTTATGTATGCAAGAGCTGGAAAACAACAAAAGACATAGAAAACAAAGTTGAACGCATTTAAAAATAAATCTCAAAGGAGAATTCTTGGTACTGCGTGGAACGGATTCAGAACAAACAAACAAATTAGAAAAATCACTAATCTACCACTAATATCTTCAGTAATCAAGAAAAGACGATGGGCATGTGATGAGGAGAGATAATCACTGAATAGCAAAGCAAGCCCTCGTGTGGGAAACAACAGGTAAGAGTAAAAGCGGCCAACACTGAGAAGAACATTGATAAGGAAGGCAAAGGCAGCAGGAGTCGGCTCTCTAAATGAAATCGAGATGCATGCACAGAATAGAGAAATGGCGAGATTTGATAAAAGATCTTTGCAAGGATAGAGGATGCTAGAAGGAAAATTTGAAACAGGGAAAGAGTATCTGTGTCTATGCCCTATTGGCCGACTACATCTATGTCTATGCCCTATTGACCGACTATGGCTTGCAAGGCCGATAGATAGAATTCAGGGAGGGGCCTGGATAGTCTAAAGGTAAGACGTCGGTGTCCCGGGTTCGATTCCCACCGCAGGCCAGGCAGGTATTGTGATAAAGGATAAATATAGAATCCCTGTCTTTAGCCCGCTCAGAAAGCGCTGGGAAAAAAAACCAGGACGTCTCGTGTACATGCTGTGCAAGTTGAAGAATTCTTGACAGTTGGAAATTGAAAATGGTACGCCAAAAATGGAAACATTACTAGGGAAAAAGAAAGTCTATCAAAATGTTACAACTTTCAGTGATAAAAAAATATGAGAGTACCCCTGAACACAGACTGCCAGCCGGTGTGTGGAATAGGAAAGAGTGTTATTCACATAGTGTTCAGTGCTATAGAGATATAAAACTAGTGTTCTCAAAGAACAAGATGTTTAATGTTAGTGAGACCTGAATATATTCAATAATTATATTCATTAGTGCTTCTTTCACTGCCTTTTGTTGCCCATTCAGGTGTAGATAGATCATCATCATCATCATTGAGTGCCGTCTCCTCATCGAAGGTTGGCTACCATGGAGCGCCATTTGTCTCTTGCTTTGATGGTGCAGGTTGTCATAGGCTGACTTGTCCATCTTTTGATGTTACTCGTCCATGTTAGTCTTGGTCTGCCTCTACCTCTTTTACCTTGTATTTTCCCTTCCAAGATTACTTTTAGTAGGCTGCTGTGTCTTTTAACATGCCCCAAAATTCTCATCTGTCTTGTTTGAATTGTGTTTAGTAGTTCTCTTTTCAGTTGTTTTAAGACTTCATCATTTTTCTTTTCTTTCCATCCAATTCTTAATATTCTTCTTTAAATCCACATTTCAAAGGCTTCAATTTTGTGTTCTGTTTTCTTATCTAATGTCCATGTTTCTGCACCATACAGGAATATTGTGAAGATATCACATTTTGCTATTCTTAGTTTAAGCCCTGAAGTTTTAGACCAGGATTATTGACACCATCATCTTTTCTCATTTTAGTGACATTTAATTTTTAGTGACTTCTAAACGGAAGGTGTAGATTGCAACATTTTTTCCTAATGATTTTGATCTGGTAAGGGATTTTTGTGAAGGGTCAGAATGAACTTCCCATATTTTTTTATTTTTAAACCCCCGTGCGGAACAACGTAACGTGTAAAAATATTAGGTAATTAAATATGAAACGCCATTGGGGGGGGGGGGGGTCCATTTGTTGTGGCTGCCTGTAATGTTGAATTTGTATGTGCGTTGAAATTGTTACCACTGGTTTTATATGTCCGTAGTTGGTCATATGTTCAACTGGAATTAGGTACTTGACGTTGGCATTAAGGATGATGTTGACAGTTTTGAAAATGGTGATTAAGCTGTGGGAGAGAGTGGCTAAATTAATATATACATTGAATTAAGACGGTTATCCTGCACATTTTCAGAAGTGAGAGTTAGTTTTCTGTTGTTAATTCTGAATTGTTCGGCTGAAAATACATTGTCTTTTTAAGCTTGTGTTGCCGATGTGAACGTATGGTTTGTGAGGATTGTTAGGCGTACATTGATGTACATTATGTTTATAAAGAAAGAGTGGTGGTGTATGTTAGAATCGTGTACTTTGGGAGATGTGATATGTGGCTGCCGTGACAATGATTTGTGAATGTATTCGACTTGTCTTTTTACTTAACAAGTGTGGTGAATCACGTGACCCATTTAGCATGTCCACTTCTCTGATCTGTGGTTAATCACATGACCCATTTAGTATGTCCACTTCTCTGATCTGTGGTGAATCACATGACCCATTTAGTATGTCCACTTCTCTGATCTGTGGTGAATCACATGACCTATTTAGCATGCCCACTTCTCTGATCTGTGGTTAATCACATGACCCATTTAGCATGTCCACTTCTCTGATCTGTGGTTAATCACATGACCCATTTAGCATGTCCACTTCTCTGATCTGTGGTGAACCACATGACCCATTTAGCATGCCCACTTCTCTGATCTGTGGTTAATCACATGACCCATTTAGCATGTCCACTTCTCTGATCTGTGGTTAATCACATGACCCATTTAGCATGTCCACTTCTCTGATCTGTGGTTAATCACATGACCCATTTAGCATGTCCACTTCTCTGATCTGTGGTTAATCACATGACCCATTTAGCATGTCCACTTCTCTGATCTGTGGTTAATCACCTGACCTATTTAGCATGTCCACTTCTCTGATCTGTGGTTAATCACCTGACCTGTTTAGCATGTCCACTTCTCCGATCTGAACTACAATTCTCTCTCTTTCTCTGCTCTTGGTTGTTTGTCGGTGATACTTTAGTTGATTTTCTCATTTACGTCTCCATGAAGATAAAATAGACATGCTTCTTCTATTAAACATTTAAAGTGATTAGATGTTGGTCAACTTTAACATTTACAGTGATTAGATGTTGGTCAACTTTAACATTTACAGTGATTAGATGTTGGTCAACTTTAACATTTACAGTGATTAGATGTTGGTCAACTTTAACATTTACAGTGATTAGATGTTGGTCAACTTTAACATTTACAGTGATTAGATGTTGGTCAACTTTAACATTTAAAGTGATTAGATGTTGGTCAACTTTAATATTAGATGTTGGTCAACTTTAACATTTAAAGTGATTAGATGTTGGTCAACTTTAACATTTACAGTGATTAGATATTGGTCAACTTTAACATTTACAGTGATTAGATGTTGGTCAACTTTAATATTAGATGTTGGTCAACTTTAACATTTACAGTGATTAGATGTTGGTCAACTTTAACATTTAAAGTGATTAGATGTTGGTCAACTTTAACATTTAAAGTGATTAGATGTTGGTCAACTTTAACATTTAAAGTGATTAGATGTTGGTCAACTTTAACATTTAAAGTGATTAGATGTTGGTCAACTTTAACATTTAAAGTGATTAGATGTTGGTCAACTTTAACATTTACAGTGATTAGATGTTGGTCAACTTTAACATTTACAGGGATTAGATGTTGGTCAGCTTTAACATTTACAGTGATTAGATGTTGGTCAGCTTTAACATTTACAGGGATTAGATGTTGGTCAACTTTAACATTAGATGTTGGTCAACTTTAACATTAGATGTTGGTCAACTTTAACATTAGATGTTGGTCAACTTTAACATTAGATGTTGGTTAACTTTAACATTAGATGTTGGTCAACTTTAACATTAGATGTTGGTTAACTTTAACATTAGATGATGGTTAACTTTAACATTAGATGTTGGTCAACTTTAACATTTAAAAACCTATGTGATTAAACATTGAATATTTAATCCTGAAAAACTCTCACATTAGCCATTTCTTTTATCATTTTGTTAGGAGTATTGACTACTGTAGGAAGAAACAATCATCATTTTTGGCCACGTAATGAGAAAACAGCTGAAATATGTTGTTAAACTGGGAAAATTGAAGGACAAAGAGATAAGATACCAGACATCTTAAGAGAATGGCTTGGCAGAAGGTCAACAACAGAAATATTAAATAACTGTCGAGATTAAATGTTGTGGAGAGACATGATCACCTATGCCAGCAGGCACAGTACTTGATGATGATGATGAACTACTGAAATATTTTTCATAAATATTGACTTCAGCTAGATACTCTGCATCTTATGCTTGCGCCTGTTCGCCCGATGACTAAAGGAGTACACCTATTCACCAACCGCCTTTATAAGGACGTTAAGTGGGCGTGTCTGTGTTGTGTTGTGGCTTGCACTAAAACTGTGATATTTGCGCCTTTCGGCCCAATACATCCGACTTCTGCACGACATTTTTGAGTACTGGGTTGTCTTCCCTCTTCGATCCCTACTCGTTCGGTCAGATTGGGCAGGTTAGTCTGTTACTAGAGGCACCAAGGAGAGGTGGAGCAGAGTCTGGATGGTTCTGGTTCCACGATACTGGTACAAGCCATCAGCTGTGGGTCGCTGACAACTTCCAGCTCTGGTGCTGTGAGTAGTGCCTTCGCCTCCATTTTTCTTGTTTAAACCAATGTGGAATTGTGGGTCGCTGACAACTTCCAGATCTGCTGCTGTGAGTTGCGCCTTCGCCTCCATTTTTCTTGTTTAAACCAATGTGGAATTGTGGGTCGCTGACAACTTCCAGATTTGCTGCTGTGATGCGCACCTTCGCCTCCTCTGCATCTTGCATGTTGTATCACAATTTGGAACCACTCCCACACAATACCATTTTTAAGAGGTAGAGGAAAGTACTAGACTTAGGACTTATTTATCCATAAATGCTGCACAATTTCCAAGGTTGAAATTAAAATGCCACTTTTGGATGAACACAAACATCTGTGCCTTTCTTCACCTTTAGTAAATAAAGGCTGCCTCTATGCCTCGCAGGGTGTACAGGGCATAATGTGCTGTCGAAAAATCAAATTACACATTCTGCTTGTATCTTGAGGTAAAAAAAAAAGTAAAGTACCCCCATCACGCCAAGTGGCGTATAGGGAAGTATGGTTTTAGTGACCCTATATTTTACAGACCTTCAGCACATGATTTTGGGGTAATGTGGTAGGTATTACGCCTGTGCTGCTTTACTTTCCCAGAAAAAAATCTGGTACCCATTTAAGGCTGGGTGAACCGGAAGCCGTCGGTTGGGATCGAACCCTACCCCTTGTCCTTTGTAGTCCAGTTCATTAAACACTGAGCTATCGCGGATACTACCAGATGAAAATAAAAAAGCCAGGGCGTGATAGTGTGGGTGCTTAATTTGTGTATTTTATGTAATAGGATAAATACCTGAATGCAGGATATCATTGAGTGCCATCTCCACATCGAAGGTTGGCTACCATGGAGCACCATTCCGCTCTTGTCTCTTTCTTTGATGGTGCAGGTTGTCATAGGCTGACTTGTCCATCTTTTGATGTTACTCGTCCATGTTAGTCTTGGTATGCCTCTTTTACCTTGTATTTTCCCTTCCAAGAAAATAATTTTAGTAGGCTTTTGTGTCTTAACATTCCCCCAAAATCTCATTTGTCTTGTTTGAATTGTTTTTAGTAGTTCTCTTTTCATTTTTAGTTGTTTTAAGACTTCATCATTAATTTTATTTTCTTTCTATCCAATTATTCCAATTCTTCTTTAAATCGACATTTCAAAGGCTTCAATTTTATGTTCTGTTTTTTTATTTAATGTCCATGTTTCTGCACCATACAGAAATGTTGTGAAGATATAACATTTTGCTATTCTTAGTTTTAGCCCTGGTGTTATGTGTCTTAATGTTAGTATATTTTTCAAGGCATTGAAACTTCCTATTTTCCCATTCCTATTCTTTTGTTTATTTCAGTTGTACATTTTTCATCACTGGTTATAGTATGTCCAAGGTAGTTGTAGTTCTGAACTGTCTCCAGGTCTATTCCTTCAACTTTGATATCCACTTGTGGGTTTTGAATATTATCTTTGTCTATGATCATAGCTTTAGTCTTTTATATTCATATCTAATCTATATTTTGTGCTTGTCATGTTTATTTCATGAAGTAATTGTTGTAGATCTTTAGGATTTTCTGCTAGTAGTACAGTATCGTCAGCATATCTTAGGTTATTGATTATCTTTCTATTAATGTTTAGGCCTGGCATCTCTGTGATGTTTTAAAGATTTGCTCAGTGTATAGATTGAACAAGCTTGGTGATAGGATGCATTCCTGTCTTACTCTCTTTACATCAATAGGTTTAGAGTTCTCTTTCGTATGCAGGACACATACCTTAAAAGCAGAACATATCTGGCAAAACCATAACGGGTAGTAACCCATTTAAAAAATAAGCAAATGTACTAAAGTATCAGGGAGCCATGATAGCTCAGTGGTTAGTGAACTGGACTACCAAGGACAAGAGATAGGGTTCGATCCCAACCAACAGCTTCCAGTTCACCCAGCCTTTAATGGGTACCGGATTTTTTACTGGGAAAGTAAATGTGCTATCAACCCTTACGTATGTGCGTGAAAGCTGGAAAACAACATGAGATATAGAAACAAAGTTGAACGCATTCGAAAATAAATGTCTAAGGAAAATACTTGGTATAGCGTGGAACGAATTCAAAACAAACGAGGAAATTAGATAAATCGCCAATCAACCACTAATATCTTCAGTAATAAAGAAAAGACTATGGTCATATGTTGGACATGTGATGAGGAGAGATAATAACCGAATAGCAAGGTCAATAGATAGATAGATAGATAGAAAGCGGTACGGGCATAATACCGACCACATTACCCCAAAAATCATGTGCCGAAGGTCTGTATTATTTATGGTCACTAACACCATATTCCCTATACGCCACTTGGCGTGACGGGGAGTACTTAACTTTTTTTTTACTAAAATATCAATGACAAACTGCTGTACACAGCACAGTTGCCTTAGGTCTATCTCTCTGTTCTCTTCCATCAGAAAGTCATCATTGAGTGACATTTTTTGTACTGCTCAGACTAATGTCTTTCCTATCCTCATTTTAATATCACAGTCCAGGAGTGAAGATTTAGGTTCACCTTACATTCTTTAGATTATCTTTGAGTTCATTTAATATTCTTTAGACATTCTTCTAGTTCATCCAATGTTCTTTAGACATTCTTCTAGTTCACCCAATGTTCTTTAGACATTCTTCTAGTTCATCCAATGTTCTTTAGACATTCTTCTAGTTCATCCAATGTTCTTTAGACATTCTTCTAGTTCATCCAATGTTCTTTAGACATTCTTCTAATTCATCTAATGTTCTTTAGATATTCTTTTTGTTCATCTAATTTTCTTTAAATATTCTTCTAGTTTAATGTTCTTTAGATATTCATACATTCTCTAGATATTTTCTTTGATCACTTGCGTTCTCTAAATATTCTAGCTCACCTTATGTTCATGTCAAATTCAGTCTCAAAAAAAAGCTCATGAGTCTCCAGATTAAAAGTTGGCGAATGCAAACAAATGACATGTATAGCCATGTCCAGACTGCATGATGTCTACCTTTTTAGCTCCCAGTGGAGCATAGGTCTTCAACAAACACTTTCCAAGTCATTCTGTTTTTTGCCATTTTTAAGATCATTCCATGTCTTCCCCATCTTCTTCATCTCTGCTTCTATCTGTCTTCTCCAAGAATTCCTTGGTCTTCCTCTTTGTCTTTTCCCCCTGGGGATTCCAAAAAAGGGCCTGTTGTGTAATGCTCTCAGTTGGCTTCCGTAGTGTGTGTCCTATCCAGCGCCATCGTCTTCGCTGTATCTCTTTATCCACTGGTATTTGACTGGTACATTTCCATAATTCTATGTTAGTGATTTTGACCTGCAATTTCCATCCTTTTTTTTCTGCGTAAGCATCCATTAATGAAAGTCTGTATCTTCATGATTGTCATTTTAGTTGTTCTCCATGTTTCACAGCCATATAGAGATGAACAAGCAGGTTATAGGAAGCACAGATCATGTGCTGATCAAATAACTACTCTACGTATAATAGTTGAACAAAGTTTAGAACTCAAAGGTTGAAGACATAAGAATAACTAATAGACACAGAACTGGAGTTGTCAGTCTCCAAACATTAATGGACATACTGGGGTGGGGGGGTCTGAGCACTTATGGACATGTCCAATGTGCAATGAGAATGATCAGTCAGCGAAGGGAAAAAAAACAATTTTAACATCCGTCAATCTATTATGTTGCTGTCCGCATTCCTTCTTAAGGATATTACAAATCCAAATCTAGGATAAATCTTTTGTGAAATAATCAATGTAATGTTGGTAATTCTGTTTTGCCAAAAAATTTTAGAACTTTTCCTTGTGGATTGTGTGAAAGAACCGCTATTTTGGCATTTTGTTTGCAGTTACTGCCCCTGCATTGTGCACAAATACAAATGTGACATGCGCACTGTATTTGAGTGCAAAAGTTTGTAAATACTTGTTGTGTCGTGTAATTTATGTTTCGCAGACTTGATATTTTGTCTGTTAATGTTTTGTTATTTTTGCCTACAACTGTCACATATGATAAGAATTGCTGTGTGTCGTTGAGCATGTGGGCTCTTATCTCTGAAATATTTGTGTGTTTCTGTACTCTTACTAACGGTGCCACAGAAATTATTGCAAACTTAAACTTGTCAAAAATGGTATCACAGAAACTGTCACAAACTAGAATTTGACAATTGACAAAACAGTTTTATGGTCTAGCTTTATCTCCAACAATAGGAAAGGAGGGAAAAAGAGATAAAGAAACATTGTCAAGCCCCATAGCATAGCTAGAGTACACTCATGCCTTGTAGCATAGACAATAAAGAACACTCATGCCTTGTAGCATAGACAATAAAGAACACTCATGCCTTGTAGCATAGACAATAAAGACACTCATGCCTTGTGGCATAGACAATAAAGAACACTCATGTCTTGTAGCATAGACAATAAAGAACACTCATGTCTTGTAGCATAGACAATAAAGAACACTCATGTCTTGTAGCATAGACAATAAAGAACACTCATGTCTTGTAGCATAGACAATAAAGAACACTCATGTCTTGTAGTATAGACAATAAAGAACACTCATGTCTTGAAGTGTATAGACAATAAAGAACACTCATGTCTTGAAGTGTAGAGAAATATAGAACATTCACATCTCATAGTGTACAGAAATATAGAATATTCACACCTCGTGGTGTACAGAAATATAGAATATTCACACTTGTAGCTAGAGAGAAAAAAAATCATTACTCCTCATATCATCCTGTAGCTTATAAGGAAACTTTTAGTGCTGATATATTTTGTATTTGTTTAAACCACCAAAATGTATTTAGTAGCATAGCGAATGTTACACTAATGCCGTTTTTATTTGAAGAAAAATGTGCTGCTCATTTAAGGCTGGGTGAATCTAGAAGCCGTTGATCTCAGTAAAACTCAATAGTGTCACCTCAATAGACCAGTTCACTTCAAGACGCTGTACTCTCACCGAGATTTTCTTATGTAAGCTTATGCTGGAGGCACCCCTACAGAAGTCTAGGAGAGATTTTACTGGTTGGAACTGTGTTCTTTGCACTTAGCATATTCGCTACCAAGGGATATAACATGTGGCCACACCATTTTCTGAATTTTGTTTTTAATTTGGAAATAACAGCGACAACATCGATGAAAAGTGATCTAAAACATGCTTTTTATTGGGACAATTTGTTCCGAGTCTGCAAAATAACTAATAAAAGAAATACCAGACTTTAACGGTAATGTATACATAAATGTCGATAAATTAAAACCCCGCAAATTTGGCTTTTGAACTTGTATGCTGGCTACAAAAGCCGCAATTTGCGGCTCGTGGTATGGATTGGTGGCTCTTTACCTTTTTCCAGATGGTAAAAGAATTAAAGGGAGGCCAAGAGAAGAAAGAAAAATAGGTTCTCTCCCTGCTTTGCTAGACATATGTTCTTATTCTACCTTTTAGCTCCCTGTGGAGCCTAAGAGGACTGTTTGGGGACTTTCTTTCTTTGATTACCCAGTGACTGCTCAAGGAATTGATCGTCCTCTTTGTTACCTACTCTTAAAAGAATGTTAAGAAAGTTGTGTTGTGATTTATTTTCGCCTTACAGCCCAATATATCTGACTTCAACATAGCATTTTTAAGTACTCCGTTGCCTTCCCTGTTCTATCCCTACTCACTTAACCATACTAGACTGGTTAGTCTGTTACTAGAAGCACCACAGAGAGGTGGGGTAGCGTCTGGGTGTACTCCGTTGTCTTCCCTCTTCTATCCCTACTCACTTAACCACACTAGACTGGTTAGTCGATTACTAGAAGCACTCGGAGAGGTGGGGTAGCATCTGGATGTACTCTGTTGCCTTCCTTCTATCCCTACTCACCTGGCCACACTATAGACTGGTTAGTCGGTTACTAGAAGCACCACAGAGAGGTGGGGTAGCTACGGATGTACTCTGTTGCCTTCTATCCCTATAACTTGGCCAACTAACCAAATACAATTCAAACAAAACAAATGAAATTTTTGGGGCATGTTAAAAGACACAACGGCCTAATAAAAGTAATATTGGAAGGGAAAATACAAGGTAAAAGAGGCAGACCAAGACTAACATGGGCGAGTAACATCAAAAGATGGACAAGTCAACTTTGACAACATGCACCATTAAAGCAAGAGACAGAGTGGAATGGCGCTCCATGGTAGTCAACCTTCGATGCGGAGACGACACTCAATGACGATGATGATCTTGACACAAGACATCAGTTGTGAGTCACAAGCAACTTAACCTAAGACCAGAAATTAGAAATGATATAAGAGAAAGAGTAGGAAGGAATGCAGTCAGACTTGAACGGGGGTGGGGGGTTGCTGGTTTCTCAAGGCAAGACGCCAGCCTCGAAACAGAGAGGTTGTGGGTTTACGTCCTGGCTGCACCAGTTGGGATTTTTTTTATCTATGATTACTCTCTGCGGCAACCACCCCTGGTCTCAGCAGCAAGGCCCGGCTTGAAACGTCAATTACTCTTGTATGGAAAAAATATGAGAGAGTTATTGCCTGTGCGCGAGTGACCCCTATGCACACGGCTGCCAGGGGAAAATGGATTAACATGCAAATTCAGTTCCTACTCTTTAGGGACTTCGTCAGAGTTAAAAGCTGGCAATCGCAATAAAAAAATTAATCGGACAACAAATAAAATAATTCTTCCACATACACAAAAAGGGGAGCTACAGTTGTTAAATTCATCTCCCAGAAGTGATCTATAAAGTTTGTAGGCTGAGAAGGCTCCGAGAGTTCACCCAGCCTCTAAAAATGTGTACCTGATATACTTTAGGGAAGTAACAGCTGCTTGGTGTAATACCGAACATATCATCTAAATTATGCGGTGGCAGTGGAGAAGTCAGGTCATTTTTCTTTCTTTTTTTTCTTCACTTCCTACACATTCAGTTGTCGGAAATACAGAGTTCTGGTTATGCCCTTTTGTGCTGCTTCAGTCACTGTCAATTGATGCTGTTGTAGTGTTTCGTTGATGTTGTCTGTCCATCTTACTCTTGCTCCTGACCCTTCTCTTCTTTCAATATATGCTAAGGATTCACACGCACATGGCATTCTTTCTAGATGGACAAACCAGTTTATATATTTTTATATGCAGTTTGGGTTGGTACAATAACCCACTGTGATCACTGCACCATATTTCCCCATATGTATGTGCAGGGAATGCCTGTGTTTTCATACTATACAGGGCTTTGAGGAGGGAGGGCTTGGGACGAACCCAGAGGAGTAAGTTGAGGTAACAACATCGAGGAAATTATAGACAACAAAAAGGAAACTATAGACAACATTGAGGAAACTATAGCTCTGTGTTACATCATTTTCTTACCAAGGGGTTTTAGCTACCCTCCGTTTTTTCGCAAATTTTGTAAAAATGAAATAACAGCAAGAAAGATAGTGGAATTTATCTCAAACATTTTGCTTCGATAATTTGTTCAGGAAGTCGGGGGAAACGAGAGCGACATTTACGAGGTTTTGTTGGAAATAATTGCAGCAGAAATGTCAATAAATTAAAAACACTAGATCACTTGTTTAACATGCCAGCATCCAGAGCCGAGTTTTGCAGCTCAGAGTAGAGAAGGTGGTAACCAATGGAGGATAACGGTTGAGGTCTGTCAGGAGAGCAAGAGCTAGAACTCTTTCTCTCTCGATACCTGAAGTGGTGTCAGATGGAAATGAAGAAATTTAAGTAAAAATTCAGATGTACCTCCGACTTCCGATTGCTTGGGTACAGATATTTTCAGAGTTACAAATGCCCATACTTTGGGTGTAAAGTAATATATGTGTCGAGAGAAAATACGTCATTTTTTTATGTCTAGCCATGCTTGTGTCATTAAATCTAGTTGGAAAGAAACAAAACATGGGTTATACAGTTGGGATGATGCTCATAATCTTGTATGTTGCTTAGGATGTGTAACTTTCGATTATGAGTTTTCTGATTTATGTTGAGTTTTTATGTTTTTTTTTTTATTTTTAAGGTGACCCTATCATACGTCGAGGTATGTCTGCGGTGTGCCTGAAGATAGAACAATGTGCAAACATAATTACATGTCATTTGATGGTAATGTATGCAGGGTTCTAAATATTGTTCAGATTAAAGAAAAGACTTGTCTGTTTCTGGCCTTTGTATGTTAGTATCTCGTATATCAGATATTACCTACATGATAAAGATAACATTATTTTGAGCAGGTGGTCAAATCGGCAACTTGTGGCGCTCCAAAACCAGGAGAATGCAGGTTTCAATCCCAGTAGGATAAAAATCTTTTTCTATCGGGGGGTGAAATAAAAACTCAAGATTTAAACAACTTTGTGATGACTGCACTGGACAAGCAGCCTCAGTAATGAGAATATGCCTTATTTCAATATCAAAATATAAATACTTCTGCGACATTTAGTTCAATATCAAAATATGAATACGTCTGCGACATTTAGTTCAATATCAAAATATAAATACTTCTGCTACATTTAGTTCATATCATAATATAAATACTTCTGCGACATTTATTTCAATATCATAATATAAATACTTCTGCGACATTTAGCTCAATATCAAATATAAATACGTCTGCGACATTTAGTTCAATATCAAAATATAAATACGTCTGTGACATTTAGTTCAATATCAAAATATAAATACTTCTGCGACATTTAGTCATATCAAAATATAAATACGTCTGCGACATTTAGTTCAATATCAAAATATAAATACGTCTGCGACATTTAGTTCGTATCGTAATATAAATACTTCTGCGACATTTAGTTCAATATAAAAATATAAATACGTCTGCGGCATTTAGTTCAATATCAAAATATAAATACTTCTGCGACATTTAGTTCAATATCAAAATATAAATGCGTCTGCGACATTTAGCTCGATATAAAAATATAAATACGTCTGTGACATTTAGTTCACTATCAAAATACAATACGTCTGCGACATTTAGTTCAATATCAAAATATAAACAATCTGTGACATTTAGCTCGATATACAAAATATAAAACGTCTGTGACATTTAGCTCGATATAAAAATATAAATACGTCTGTGACATTTAGCTCGATATAAAATATAAATGCATCTGCGACATTTAGCTCGATATCAAAATATAATACGTCTTGACATTTAGCTCGATATAAAATATAAATACGTCTGTGACATTTAGCTTGATATAAAAATATAATATGTCTGCGACATTTAGTTTCAATATCAAAATATAATACTTTCCGACATTTAGTTCAATGATCAAATATAAATACTTCTGCGACATTTAGTTCAATGTCAAAATATAAATACGTCTGCGGCATTTAGTTGAATATCAAAATATAATACTTCTGCGACATTAGTTCAATATCAAATATAAATACTTCTGCGACATTTAGTTGAATATCAAAATATAAATATTCTGCGACATTTAGTTCAATATCAAATATAAATGCGTCTGCGACATTTAGCTCGATATAAAAATATAATACGTCTGTGACATTTAGTTCGATATAAAAATATAAATGCTCTGTGACATTTAGCTCGATATCAAAATATAAATGCGTCTGCGACAGTATTCTCGATATCAAAATATAAATGCGTCTGCGACATTTAGCTCGATATAAATATAAATACATCTGTGACATTTAGCTCGATATAAAAATATAAATACGTCTGTGACATTTAGCTCGATAACAAAATATAAATACGTCTGTGACATTTAGCTCGATATAAAAATATAAATACGTCTGTGACATTTAGCTCGATATAAAAATATAAATGCATCTGTGACATTTAGCTCGATATAAAAATATAAATGCTCTGTGACATTTAGCTTTATATCAAAATATAAATGCGTCTGCGACATTTAGTAATAAAAAAAGTAAGTACCCCCGTCTCGCCAAGTGGCGTATAGGAAATATGGTATTAGTGACCCTATATTTTACAGACCTTCAGCACATGATTTGTGAGATAATGTGGTCGGTATTTCGCCCGTGCTGCTTTACTTTCCCTTGGAAAAAATCCGGTACCCATTTAGGGCTGGGTGAACCGGAAGCCGTCGGTTGGGATCGAACCATACCCCTTGTCCTTTGTAGTCCAGTTCACTAACCACTGAGCTATCGCGGCTCCCTCTGCGACATTTAGCTCGATATAAAATATAAATACGTCTGTGACATTTAGCTTGATATCAAAATATAAATACGTCTGCGACATTTAGCTTGATATCACAATATAAATACTTCTGTGACATTTAGCTCGATATAAAAATATAAATACGTTTACGACATTTAGCTCGATATAAAAATATAAATACGTCTGCGACATTTAGCTTGATATCAAAATATAATACGTCTGTGACATTTAGCTCGATATAAAAAAATAAAATACGTCTGCGACAGTTAGCTTGATATCACAATATAATACGTCTGCGACATTTGCTCGATATAAAATATAAATACGTCTGTGACAATTAACTCGATATAAAAATATAAATACGTCCTGCGACAGTTAGCTTGATATCACAATATAAATACGTCTGTGACATTTAGCTCGATATAAAATATAAATACGTTGACGACATTTAGCTCATATAAAAATATAAATACGTTTACGACATTTAGCTCGATATAAAACTATAAATAGAAAATGAGACCGTGGACCTCTGCATTGACCCGACTGTTTTGTTTCCCTACATTTCCTTCGAGTGTAACATATATAGAATGTACCCCTGAATGACGTAGGCAATGTATCCACTCCCTGCCATTGTTGATATTGGTAAGCCCACACACCTGTTTGATGACATCTTCTGCTCGCCCAGCCATATTTGCTTCTTTTTAGCCTGTCACCTTCCCTGTGTTGATCTTGTGGTGCATGGATGCTCTTCATCTGCACTTATCTTCAAAATATATAAGTACGACATTATAACGTTTATCTAATATCAGAATATCAACGAAATTTGACATTTTGTAATTATATATATATTTGATATTATATTATATATATATTATAATATATATATATATACATTTATTGTGCAAATTCATCATGAATAGAATAAAGGATTCAAAAGATGCAGTAATGCGTGAAGAACAGACGGGTTTAGAAAAGGGAAAGCATCCTTGACACATTTTACTCTACGACTTATATTGGAGGAACACATTGAAAAGCAAAAACCTTTTGTACTTACTTCATCGACTATAAAAACATTTGATAGTATTCATAGAGATTCTTTGTGGAAAATTCTAAAGCAATCTGGTTACCATCAAAATCATAAATATTATCAAACATGTATGATGGTTACACTGTGCAGTTCGTACAGAGGAAGGACTGAGCAAATGTTTTCCAATAAAACTGGGTTAAACAAGATGTATTTTATCGCCCTTGTTATTTGGAGTTGTTATGGACTTCATAATGCAGAAATGCTGCATGGTATAAAGGCATCGATGGATACAGGAGACCTTTGAGGACCTCGACTTTGCTAATGACGCTAGTTTCATCAGCAGTCAGATAAAACGACGCAGAAAACACAAATGAACTATCATCAATAGCCCAGCAAAATTGGGCTTGAGATCATCATATGAAAGAGTTAAGTCATGAAAGCTTAATTCCAACAGATGACAAAATATTCATAAAAACAACCAGTGGAAGAGATCGATCACTTTATCAATCTTGGAAGTCACATTGATCGAGAGAGGGTATACAATGAAAGAAATTAGAATCAAATGGCTAAAGCAGCAATGTCTTTCAGAAGCCTTGAAAAGTTGTGGAAATCAAAACTCATCAGCACAAAACAAACCTAGACTATTCAAATCAAATGTACTATCAACCCTTATGTATGCTTGTAAAAGCTGGAAAACAACAGAGACGTAGAACAAAGTGAACGCGATTCGAAATAAACGTCTAAGGAATACTTGGTATAGCGTGGAACGAATTCAAAACAACGAGGAAATTAGAGAATCGCCAATCAACCACTATATCTTCAGTAATAAGAAAAGCCGATGGTCATATGTTGGACATGTGATGAGGAGAGATAATAACCGAATAACAAAGCAGTCCTCATGTGGGAAGCAACAGGTAAGAGAAAAAGAGGCAGACCCAAGAAGACACTGAGAAGACATTGATCAGAAGGCAAAAGCAGCAGGAAACGGCTCCTTCAATGAGACAGAGTTGCTTGCACAGAACAGAGCAAATGTCGAGATTTGATATAATATCTTACAAGGATTGAAAACTGCTAGAATAAAAATTAGAAAAAAGAAAGAGTATCTAGGTCTATGTCCTATGGGCCGCTACGGCTCGAAGGTCAATAGATAGATAATATAATACCAGGACATTTAGCTCCATTTCAAAATACATCTATGGGTAATACATCATTATGTCGTGATCCAGGCTGGAGCGCAACGCCAGAGAGCCATAGCTCAACTCAGAGAGACATAGCTCAACGCCAGAGATCCATAGCTCAACGCCAAGAGTCATAGCTCACGCCAGAGAGCCATAGCTCAACGCCAGAGAGCCATAGCTAAACGCCAGAGAGTCATAGCTCAACGCCAGAGAGCCATAGCTCAACGCCAAAGAGTCATAGCTCAACGCCAGAGAGCCATAGCTCAACGCCAGAGAGTCATAGCTCAACGCCAGAGAGTCATAGCTCAACGCCAGAGAGTCATAGCTCAACGCCAGAGAGTCATAGCTCAACGCCAGAGAGTCATAGCTCAACGCCAGAGAGTCATAGATCAACGCCAGAGAGTCATAGCTCAACGCCAGAGAGCCATAGCCCAACGCCAGAGAGCTATAGCTCAACGCCAGAGAGTCATAGATCAACGCCAGAGAGCCATAGCTCAACGCCAGAGAGCCATAGCTCAACGCCAGAGAGCCATAGCTCAACGCGCGAGAGTCACAGCTCAACGCCAGAGAGTCATAGCTCAACGCCAGAGAGTCACAGCTCAACGCCAGAGAGTCACAGCTCAACGCCAGAGAGTCACAGCTCAACGCCAGAGAGTCATATGCTCAACGCCAGAGAGTCATAGCTCAACGCCAGAGGCCATAGCTCAACGACCAGAGAGCCATAGCTCAACGCCAGAGAGTCATAGCTCAACGCCAGAGAGTCATAGCTCAACACAAGAGAGTCATAGCTCAACGCCAGAGAGTCATAGCTCAACGCCAGAGAGCCATAGCTCAACGCCAGAGAGTCATAGCTCAACGCCAGAGAGCCATAGCTCAACGCCAGAGAGCCATAGCTCAACGCCAGAGTCATAGCTCAACGCCAGAGAGCCATAGCTCAACGCCAGAGTCATAGCTCAAGCAAGCACACGTCCACTGGAGTGTCAAGAAGCTAAACGGTCGAACCACTGCTCGACGGGGGACTACTTCTGATGATCAGATTACCTCCCGCTGCAAAGCTCTGTATCAAGAGTTTATTATTGCTTTACTGATTTTATTTATTTATTTATGCGTTCGCCAGCTTTCACCTCCGGTGAAGTCCCTAGGACAAATCTGAAACAAGTTCAACGCGTCAAATACTTGGGCACAATAATAACATCAGATGGGAGATGTAGCGCAGAAATAAAAAGCAGAATAGCTCAGGCCAAAATAGCATTTCAGAAAACGAAAAACTATCTAATGCAACAAATCTATGTCAATAGAAGTGAGAAAGAGATTTCGCCGGTGCTATATAGAACCAATTCTGACCTATGGAAGCGAATCATGGACAGTAGACAAACAAATGAAAAGACGGTTAAAGGCCACAGAGATGGGATTTCTCAGAAGAATGGACAGCTAAAAAGACCAATGAGGAAGTTCTCAAAGAGGCCAACACAAAAAGGGAGCTACTAAAAAACATCAGAAAAAAACAATCAACGTTTTTTCGGGCACATCATGAGAAGAGGAAAGTTGGAATACTTTGTTACAACAGGCAAAATACAATGCAAGAGAGATCGCGGACGACAAAGAGAGAAAATACTGGATAGCTTGGTGTCATGGCATGGAAAACAGTCAACAACAGAACTGATACGATGCATTGTAGATAGAAGGTTGTGAAAGGACATGATCGCCTACGCCAACCGGTATGGCACATGATGATGAAGATTAAGTCCCTAGAGACTAGGAACTGAAATTTGCGTGTCAACCCGTTTTTTCACAGGCAGTCGTGTGTACAGGGGTCCCTCGACGCACAGGCGAAAACAAAAAACAAAGGCAGAAAATATATATCTGGATTGTACCTTCTTAAATCATCATCAAGTGTCATACCGGCTGTGTTGATGATCATGTCCTTGCGCAATTATATGTCCACAATGTATGGTACCAATTACATTGCAAATTTTCCGCACCATGACACCAACTATCTAGTATTGTCTATATTTGTCGTGGAACGATCTTTCTTTCCTGTATTCTGCCAGTTTCAACCAAGTATTCCAACTTCCCTCTTCATCTGGCACAACATGGACACTACAATGCACCTAGCAAAAAAATATTTTTGAGTTTCAATTTCTTGATGGCAATTCCTAGAAGCAGGAGATTAGTGTGGATAACCAGATGAATAAATTCAGAGGAAGAGTTGTGTTTACAGCACTCGGAAAAAAGACAAATAATAAACAACAGAAAAAAAACAAAGAACAATATATGGACCGAAGCAGGATCGAACCCATACTCAGTGGCACAGCGCCTTGCCACGAAAAGCCAAACGCTAGATAATTTGTTAGTTAGATGAGTGGCAGTGTTCCCTAGCGTTTGGCTTTTCGTGGTAAGGCGCTGTCCCACTGAATACAGGTTCGATCCTGCTTCGGTCCATATATTGTTCTTTGTTGTTTTTTTTTAATGTTGATTATTTTAATTTTTTTTCCGAGTGCTGTAAACATACCTCTTCCTCTGAATTGATTCGCTGATTATCGCCTCGGAAGTTTCCCTCTATAATAATGTTTATCTATTATTATTTGTCTTCATACTTTGGGAACCACTAGTCAAGGGAGTGCACGCAATGTTCCCTCATCATAGAAGAGTTCCCTAACCATTGCTTTCAGTCTACTGCTGTTTCCAATACACTTGTGATATTTCAATGTGTTTGCTCTCATGTTTGATCTAACATCTCGCTCCATGTATATGTTTGCTTGGGAGCCGCGATAGCTCAGTGGTTAGTGAATTGGACTACAAAAGACAGAAGGTAGGGTTCGATCCCAACCGACGGCTTCCGGGTTCACTCAGCCTTTAATGGGTACCGGATATTATTATTTGTCTCCAGGTGCGCGTGGCCGTGCGGCTAAACCACTGTCCCTCTGGCTGAAAAGCCGACGTCCGGTGTTCGAAGCCCGCGGTAGACAGAAAGGATTTTTTCTATCGGGGGTGAATAAAAATTCTGAGCCTCACACGTCGTGGCGACTGCTTGACCAAGCGGCCTTTATCCCTCTGGTTCTATCGTTGCCCCCCCCCCCCCCCCCCCGACATACACCAGCAATGGTACTATGTGTCGTAAGATAGATAGAATAGTCTCCTGGATTACCAGATCCCCGGACAAGGCAAGTATAATACTTATGTGTTTATTATTACTATTAATCTGTGCTTTCGTTTGAAATACTTCACTCCTAAGAATGTTGTGCTCGAGCAACTGCCCTTATTCCCCTTCCCCCTCCTCACTATACTACGCCACTGGATACAAAGCCAGGTCGAGTGTCGAACAAGATGAATGCAAAAAAATACAAGTTCAAGGCCAACACTTTAAAACATAAAATCTGGGTCATAAATAAGTGGAAGGCACTTTCAAGTAACCAACATAAAGTACTTCCCTCTTTGATACGATCCATGTAACCTTCATAATGCATACATTAACTCAAGACTGTAAGATTTATTTTAACGACAATCGTGGTTAATATAGATTAAAAGCCATAATCTGAGGTTGACGAACAGTATCTCGCCATGAAAGCAGAAATCCCAAAGCCAATCAGGCAACAACATTCATGACGTAACTATGGGCCATCGCATGTTATTATTTGTGAAGAGACTTACTCTTCTGTGTATATTTCTAGACGTCCAAATTAAGAAGTTTGAAGAAAGCGTTTGTAAGCTCATTTGACATTAGCAAACAGCTTATCTCGATATAGTACCAATGATGGCCACACCTTAGACCAGGGTAATTCTCTGGAAGGTGAGGAATGCCGCCTCGCATTGTGAGTTTCGATGCTTGAAACGACACTGTTCAGAAGTCTCTTAGCACTATATCTATGTCAGTCATATCTCATATCTTTGTGTGCATGTCTATGTTAGTCATGTGTCATATCTTTGCGTGTATGTCTGTGTTAGTCATATCTCATATCGTGATGTGTGTCAGTGTTAGTCATGCCTCGTATCGCTGCGTGCATGTCTGTGTTAGTCACATCTCATATCTTTGTGTACATGTCTATGTTAGTCATGTGTCATATCTTTGCGTGTATGTCTGTGTTAGTCATATCTCATATCGTGATGTGTGTCAGTGTTAGTCATGCCTCGTATCGCTGCGTGCATGTCTGTGTTAGTCACATCTCATATCTTTGTGTGCATGTCTATGTTAGTCATGTGTCATATCTTTGCGTGTATGTCTGTGTTAGTCATATCTCATATCGTGATGTGTGTCAGTGTTAGTCATGCCTCGTATCGCTGCGTGCATGTCTGTGTTAGTTACATCTCATATCTTTGTGTGCATGTCTATGTAGGCACGTGTCATATCTCATATCTTTATGTGCATGTTTATGTTAGTCATGTGTCATATATCTTGATGTGTGTCAGTGTTAGTCATGCCTCGTATCGCTGCGTGCATGTCTGTGTTAGTTACATCTCATATCTTTGTGTGTGCATGTCTGTGTTAGTCACCTCTAGTGACTCGGGCAGATGGTGCTCGTAAACCTGGGAGGGCCGACCATCTAAGGGCAGAATCCCCCTACAGAAAAGACAATCTGACAGAAACCACGGACGGGCAAGGTGGGCTAAACCACATCCATCTATAGTTTTAATAAGGCCTGCGAGCTGACAGATAAATCCTGGAAACACCCAAAGTTTGAGACATCTTCAGCTATGCAAGTTATAGAAGACTGACGTCATTTACTCACAATCGTGGCCCTGCTCGCAATGCTAAAAACGTCACAAACTTTGGGTGATTCTTGTCATCCCGCGTTCCTTAATTTAAAAAGAAAAATAAAATTAAATATGGCTGTGGTCCAACAGCTCTGGCCGACGCCCACCCTACAAGAAGGTTAACTCTCACGTCAAGCCTAGATCCAGCTCCATTCTACCAAAGACGGAGTGTGTCAACAACGGCGGAGATTTAGGGGAAAATCAGGAGATACACGCATGTACAAGTATTGACTAAGTGAGCAGCTCATCATGTGTCATGATGTTGTTCTTACCCCTCCATATACAAGTATTGACCAAGTGAGCAGCTCATCGTGTGTCATGATGTTGTTCTTACCCTCCATATACAAGTATTGACCAAGTGAGCAGCTCACCATGTGTCATGATGTTGTTCTTACCGCTCCATATACAAGTATTGCCCAAGTGAGCAGCTCATCATGTGTCATGATGTTGTTCTTACCGCTCCATATACAAGTGTTGACCAGTGAGCAGCTCATCATGTGCCATGATGTTGTTCTTACCGCTCCATATACAAGTATTGACCAAGTGAGCAGCTCACCATGTGTCATGATGTTGTTCTTACCCTCCATATACAAGTATTGACCAAGTGAGCAGCTCATCATGTGTCATGATGTTGTTCTTACCGCTCCATATACAAGTATTGACCAAGTGAGCAGCTCATCATGTGTCATGATGTTGTTCTTACCGCTTCATATACAAGTATTGACAAAGTGAGCAGCTCATCGTGTGTCATGATGTAGTTCTTACCGCTCCATATACAAGTATTGACCAAGTGAGCAGCTCATCATGTGTCATGATGTTGTTCTTACCCCTCAATATATAAGTATTGACCAGTGAGCAGCTCATCATGTGTCATGATGTTGTTCTTACCGCTCCATATACAAGTACTGACCAAGTGAGCAGCTCATCATGTGTCATGATGTTGTTCTTACCGCTCCATATACAAGTATTGACTAAGTGAGCAGCTCATCATGTGTCATGATGTTGTTCTTACCCTCCATATACAAGTATTGACTAAGTGAGCAGCTCATCGTGTGTCATGATGTTGTTCTTACCGCTCCATATACAAGTATTGACTAAGTGAGCAGCTCATCATGTGTCATGATGTTGTTCTTACCCCTCCATATACAAGTATTGACCAAGTGAGCAGCTCATCATGTGTCATGATGTTGTTCTTACCCCTCCATATACAAGTATTGACCAGTGAGCAGCTCATCGTGTGTCATGATGTTGTTCTTACCGCTCCATATACAAGTATTGACCAAGTGAGCAGCTCATCATGTGTCATGATGTTGTTCTTACCGCTCAATATACAAGTATTGACCAAGTGAGCAGCTCATCATGTGTCATGATGTTGTTCTTACCCCTCCATATACGAGTACTGACCATGTGACCAGCTCACCATGTGTCATGATGTTGTTCTTACCCCTCCATATACAAGTATTGACCAAGTGAGCAGCTCATCATGTGTCATGATGTTGTTCTTACCGCTCCATATACAAGTATTGACCAAGTGAGCAGCTCATCATGTGTCATGATGTTGTTCTTACCGCTTCATATACAAGTATTGACCAAGTGAGCAGCTCATCGTGTGTCATGATGTAGTTCTTACCGCTCCATATACAAGTATTGACCAAGTGAGCAGCTCATCATGTGTCATGATGTTGTTCTTACCCCTCAATATATAAGTATTGACCAAGTGAGCAGCTCATCATGTGTCATGATGTTGTTCTTACCGCTCCATATACAAGTACTGACCAAGTGAGCAGCTCATCATGTGTCATGATGTTGTTCTTACCCTCCATATACAAGTATTGACCAAGTGAGCAGCTCATCATGTGTCATGATGTTGTTCTTACCCCTCCATATACAAGTATTGACCAAGTGAGCAGCTCATCGTGTGTCATGATGTTGTTCTTACCGCTCCATATACAAGTATTGACCAAGTGAGCAGCTCATCATGTGTCATGATGTTGTTCTTACCGCTCCATATACAAGTACTGACCAAGTGAGCAGCTCATCATGTGTCATGATGTTGTTCTTACCCCTCAATATATAAGTATTGACCAAGTGAGCAGCTCATCATGTGTCATGATGTTGTTCTTACCCCTCCATATACAAGTATTGACCAAGTGAGCAGCTCATTGTGTGTCATGATGTTGTTCTTACCGCTCCATATACAAGTATTGACCAAGTGAGCAGCTCATCATGTGTCATGATGTTGTTCTTACCGCTCCATATACAAGTATTGACCAAGTGAGCAGCTCATCATGTGTCATGATGTTGTTCTTACCCCTCCATATACGAGTACTGACCATGTGACCAGCTCATCATGTGTCATGATGATGTTCTTACCCCTCCATATACGAGTACTGACCATGTGACCAACGAAGGAGAACAAGAAGAACAACATGAAGTACAAGAAGAAGCAGAACATGAACAAGAACAAGAACAACAGGAAGAAAAAGTAGAAGAACAGCAAAAACAACAAGAACAACAGGAAGAAAAAGAAGAAGAACAACAAGAGCAACAGGAAGAAAAAAGAACAGCAACAACAAGAACAACAGGATGAAGAAGAACAACAACAACAGCAACAAGAACAACAGGAAGAAGAAGAAGAACAGCAACA
>JAVIAB010000010.1:105000-107500 GCA_032433765.1 Megaustenia siamemsis
TTGGCTACCAAAGAGCGCCATTTAACTCTAACCATGATATAGTATGCTGTCATAGGTTTACCTGTCCATTTATTAACATTTTATCAGTTGGTCTGCCTCGTCTACCTTGTACCTTAAAGAAGGAAAAAAGTAAAGTACCCCCCGTCACACCAAGTGGCGTATAGGGAATATGGTGTTAGTGACCATACATTTTACAGACCTTCAGCACATGATTTTTGGGGTAATGTGGTAGGTATTACGCCCGTGCCGCTTTACTTTCCCAGAAAAAAATCCGTTTCCCATTTAAGGCTGGGTGAACCAGGAAGCCATCGGTTGGGTTCAAACCCTACCCCTTGTCCTTTGTAGCCCAGTTCACTAACCACTGAGCTAACGCGTCTCCCTACCTTGTATCTTAGCTGCGAATTATTCATTAACTCTCTCCGTACGGAAGCCTTTTTATCGACGCAACGGAAGAGATTTCAGGGACAAAATTGTTCATGGTTTTAAGAATCAATCTTCATATTTATAATTATCTAACATATAACATATTATATTATTAGTTGTTAGATAATTGAACAAAGAATCAGATTTCACCAATACCAAGATGATACACGCTAATCAACCACTAATATCTTCAGTAATAAAGAAAAGTACGATGATCATATGTTGCACATGTGATGAGAAGAGATAATAACCGAATAGCAAAGCAAGCCCTCATGTGGGAAACAACAGGTAAGAGGAAAAGAGGCCAACCCAGGGAGACACTGAGAAGAACATTGATGAGAGAGGCAAGAGCAGCAGGATTCGGCTCCCTCAATGAGATAGAGCTGCTTGCACATAACAGAGACAGATGGCGAGATTTGATAAAATATCTTTAAAAGAAAACTGCTAGAACAAAAATTCAGATAGGAGAAGGTGTATCTTGGTCTACGCCCTATGGGCCGGCTACGGCTCGAAAGGTCAATAGATAGATAGAAGATGATACAAGATATGTAAAAAGAATATTGTTCGACGATTCACACTTACTAAATTGAGAGTGGCACGCTGTGCTGCTAACGTACAAGGCCGAAATCAGCATGGCGCACAGTTCGGTGAAACGTGTAGAAAGAGTTAATTTAATGGGTGCCGTCTCCACATCGAAGGCTGGCTACCATAGAGCGCCATTTTACTCTGACCTTGTCTTGATAATGCACGTTGTTATATCTCACCTGTCCATCATTTGATGCTATTATTGCACATTAGTCTTGGTTTGAAATAAACAAAAGAATTGGAATGGCAAAAAGTAATTTTAATGTCACGAAAAATATACTAACATCAAAACAAGTAACACCAGGGCTAAAACTAAGAATAGCAAAATGTTATGTCTTCTCAACATTCCTATATGGTGCAGAAACATGGACATTAGACAAGAAAACAGAACACAAAATTGAAGCCTTTGAAATGTGGATTTATAGAAGAATAGGTAGAATTGGAAGGAAAGAAAAGAAAACAAACGAGGAAGTTTTAAAACAACTGAAAATGAAAAGAGAACTACTAAATACAATTAAGACAAGACAAATGAAATTTTTGGGGCATGTTAAAAGACACAACAGCCTTAAAAAAAGCAATATTAGAAGGGAAAATACAAGGTAAAAGAGGCAGAGGCAGACCAAGACTAACATGGACGAGTAACAACAAAAGATGGACAAGTCAATCTATGACAGCCTGCACCATCAACGCAAGAAACAGAGTAGAATGGCGATCCATGGTAGCCAACCTTCGTTGCGGAGAAGGCCCTCGATGATGATGATGATGATGATGATGATGATGATGATGATGATATCTTCTCAATATTCCTGTATGGTGCAGAAACATTGGACATTAGACAAGAAAACAGAACTGAAAATTGAAGCCTTTGAAATGTGGATTTATAGAAGAATATGAAGCAATTTTCGATGGGAAAAAAAACAAAAACAAAAAAAAAACGATGAAGTCCTAAGAGAACTATAAATGAAAATATAACTTCTAAACACAATTCAAAGAAAACAAATAAGATTGTTGGTGTATGTTAAAAAATACAATAGCCTACTAAAAGTAATCTGGGAAGGGAACATCCAAGGTAAAAGAGACAGACCAAGAATAACATGGACGAGTGACATCAAAAGATGGACAAGTCAGCCTATGACAACCTGCAACATTAAAGCAAGAGACAGAATGGAATGGCGCTCCACACTCCTAACCTTCGATGCGGTCTCGGCACTCAATGATGATGATGAAAGTGCCGGATTTGTTTCATGGATTAAGAATAGTGCATAAATATTCCTCCTATACCCTCGAATGTCCCGTTTGTGCCGTACCAATGTCCCATCTTTGCCGTACCAATGTCCCATTTTTCTCCCAAGAAAATATAGCAAGCCTGCGTCTGTTTCTGCCGCCGCAATATTTAAATGATTATTTCTCTTAATTTTCCGCACTCAAATGCGTCAAGTACCTGGCCACAATAACAACAACAGTCGGAAGAGGCACCACAGAAACAAAAATT
>JAVIAB010000010.1:112500-117500 GCA_032433765.1 Megaustenia siamemsis
GGTTTCTTTATGTTAGGTTTTCTTTATGTTAGGTTTTCTTTATGTTAGGTTTTCTTTGTGTTAGGTTTTCTTTATGTTAGGTTTTCTTTATGTTAGGTTTTCTTTATGTTAGGTTTTCTTTATGTTAGGTTTTTTCTTTATGTTAGGTTTTCTTTATGTTAGGTTTTTCTTTATGTTAGGTTTTCTTTATGTTAGGTTTTCTTTATGTTAGGTTTTCTTTATGTTAAGTTTTCTTTATGTTAGGTTTCTTTATGTTAGGTTTTCTATATGTTAAGTTTTCTTTATGTTAGGTTTCTTTATGTTAGGTTTTCTTTATGTTAGGTTTTCTTTATGTTAGGTTTTCTTTATGTTAGGTTTCTTTATGTTAGGTTTTCTTTATGTTAGGTTTCTTTATGTTAAGTTTTCTTTATGTTAGGTTTTCTTTATGTTAGGTTTTCTTTATGTTAGGTTTTCTTTATGTTAGGTTTTCTTTATGTTAGGTTTTCTTTATGTTAGGTTTTCTTTATGTTAGGTTTCTTTATGTTAGGTTTTCTTTATGTTAGGTTTTCTTTATGTTAGGTTTTCTTTATGTTAGGTTTTCTTTATGTTAGGTTTCTTTATGTTAGGTTTTCTTTATGTTAGGTTTCTTTATGTTAAGTTTTCTTTATGTTAGGTTTTCTTTATGTTAGGTTTTCTTTATGTTAGGTTTTCTATATTCCACTAGCTACAGCATATAAATGTGGTTATAGTTAGTCGAAGGTCCCGGTATCACTGCAAACGAATTAAAATCCATAATTGCTCAACCGCCCGTACCACTGGAATCACCCGAATTAAAACTCATCTTATTGAAGGATCAAAACAAAGAAAAGCAGCTGCAGTCCCTAGCATACAGCACACGCCAAAAGATGTACGGCCAAGCGGCACCAAAAGTGAACGCAACTGAACTGTCCTTCGTCATATGATATCATCATTCATCGTAAGTAATCGGAATATTGAAACACGATCCGGATGAAAAGCACAGCTCATGGTGTGCACAGAGCACCAGTAGCTCAGTAGCTCAGTAACTCAGTAGCTCAGTAGCTCAGTAGCTCAGTAGCTGGGTAGAGTAAACTCAGTAGCTGGGTAGAGTAAGCTCAGTAGCTCATTAGCTCAGTAGCTGGGTAGAGTAAACTCAGTAGCTGGGTAGAGTAAACTCAGTAGCTGGGTAGAGTAAACTCAGTAGCTGGGTAGAGTAAACTCAGTAGCTCAGTAGCTCAGTATCTGGGTAGAGTAAACTCAGTAGCTGGGTAGAGTAAACTCAGTAGCTGGGTAGAGTAAACTCAGTAGCTGGGTAGAGTAAACTCAGTAGCTCAGTAGCTGGGTAGAGTAAACTCTGCAGCTCAGTAGCTCAGTAGCTGGGTAGAGTAAACTCAGTAGCTCAGTACCTCAGTAGCTCAGCAGCTGGGTAGAGTAAACTCAGTAGCTCAGTAGCTCAGTAGCTGGGTAGAGTAAACTCAGTAGCTCAGTAGCTCAGTAGCTCAGTAGCTCAGTAGCCCAGTAGCTCAGTAGCTGGGTAGAGTAAACTCAGTAGCTGGGTAGAGTAAACTCAGTAGCTGGGTAGAGTAAACTCAGTAGCTGGGTAGAGTAAACTCAGTAGCTCAGTAGCTCAGTAGCTCAGTAGCTCAGTAGCTGGGTAGAGTAAACTCAGTAGCTCAGTAGCTGGGTAGAGTAAGCTCAGTAGCTCCGGCAACAAGCCGGACTTGGAATATGAGGAAACTGCAACAAGGAACACTTTTTCAGACAAAGACTCAACGTTTCCTGCCGCCTATCCACCATATTAACTGGAAGTCAACAATAGTTATCTTTCGAGGGCTGGACAGGCCGCACTTCCCCCAGCAAAACAATTGGAACGGCTCAACGATTCTGGACATAGCGAATGACTGGGAGATGACTGTTGACCTCCCAGGGCGAGGGAAGTACCCATAGTGTATTAAACGATCAAAGATGCGTCCGGACATCGCACTTTACACACTAGCTATGATCCACGTCGTTATCCTAATAGGGGTCAGAGCTCCATTCGAAAGCAGGAGAGAGGAACGGAATATATTTAAACTAGCCAAATATAAGGATCTCGCCACCGACCTGAGACAGCAGGGATCTCAAGACAGAATTGCAACGGTAGAAGACGGTGCCAGAGGGCTCGTGGGCTCCTCTACAATCTATTTAACAAGTTAGGAGAGAGGCCTAACCACACCCGTTGTTTGCAGTACCAACAGCTCAAAGGGGCGGAGTTTCAAACCTGACATATGGTTATCACCTGATATCAGCTACCACTTGTTACGTGAATCTTTAACCATACCGTTTATTTCTGTTATATATATTTTTTTTAATTTCTCCTCACTATTAACTTAACTGTGCTTTTCTTTGCCTTGACCCTATTAGCTACCAACCGGCTCCACCGTACCGAGTTACTGCATGAGAAGAAGCAAACAGGAGAGTATATAAGGATGTCACACGGAGTAGCAAGCTATTTTAAACTGTCGCCACCACGAAGAGAACACGAATCTGTTCAGCTAAAGCCAAGACAGTCGTATTGGGACAGTAGATTTGATCAGAAATATTGCGCAGATTAAATGTTTTTATATTCTAAATATATTGTTGGAATCTTGTCGAATCATTAGACAGCTATCACCACTATTGTCCAACAAGGAAATAACTATAGAGGCAAAACGGGCACTCTACAATGAAATCTTCATTTCAACACTGTGCTACAAAAGCCAGTCCTAGAACCTAGATGCAAGAACAAAAAGAAAAGTAACACTTATAACCTCTACAGAGATGAAATGTGTTAGACGAATGACAGGAAACAGTCTCAGAGATAATATCAGAAATGAAGAACTGAGAAAAAAGCTAGGAATAACCCTCGCCATAGAATATATAAAGAAACAACAGATAAAATAGTTTGGCCACGTGACAAGGCAGAGTGATCATAACACAACACAACAAGCCCTCAATAAACGTTGAGAGAACACCAGACCCAAGGGCCGACCACGAAAAAGACGGATTGACGGTATATTAGAAGCACTAGGAAACATAACAGCAGCAGGGGCCAACAGAGAAAAGTATCGTAAATTATATCTCCCTCGACGCTGAAAGGGAAATGAGGAAGGAAAGAAGAAAAATATAGCGTGAGCCTTCGAGGTCAATGCATCAGGAGGTCGATGCCTATCTATCTATCTATCTATCTATCTATCTATCTATCTATCTATCTATCTATCTATCTATCTATCTATCTATCTATCTATCTATCTATCTATCTATCTATCTATCTATCTATCTATCTATCTATCTATCTATCTATCTATCTATCTATCTATCTATCTATCTATCTATCTATCTATCTATCTATCTATCTATCTATCTATCTATCTATCTATCTATCTATCTATCTATATATCTATCTATCTATCTATCTATCTATCTATCGTTCGCCTGAAGTACTGTCTATATCTGCAGTGTCGTTTCATTTATAAATGTTACTGTCTTTTGTAATTCTTGCAGTGACCCATATAGTTTTGTCTGTAGTGTTATATCTATGGGCCATTGGATTTCCCTCAGTCTACTATATTCAGTGCAGTCATGAAGTATGTGTTCAGCAGTCTGGGGCGCCTGTCCACATGTACATGTAGTTGAGGTGCCGATCTTGAATTTTGTATACATGTGACTGTGGAGTCGATCGTGTCCTGTTCTGAGGCGTATAATGATAATTTGTTCATATCTATTCATTTTATGAAAGGCATCCTGATTTGGGACTTGTGGTCTTCTGATTGATTTGATTATCTGTTTCTTATGATGGTATGTGAACAGTGCATCTGGTTGTGTGCTTGTTGATGCCTATGAGTCATAACCAAGAGAAACCCCACCTCCCTTAAAATGTCCAGAAAGTAAAGGGCCACAATATTTGCTCGACGTGGTAATTCTGGTGAATCAGATTCCCTCCCCCTGCGAAGCTCTGTATACAGAGTTTTCTATTACACTAACCCACTATTGGTGACCGGGAGCCGCGATAGCTCAGTGGTTAGTGAACTGGACTACAAAGGACAAGAGGTAGGGTTCGATCCCAATCGACGGCTTCCGGGTTCACCCAGCCTTTTATGGGTACCGGATTTTTTTCTGGGAAAGTAAAGCAGCAGGGGCATAATACCGACCCCATTACCCCAAAAATCATGTGCTGAAGGTCTGTAAAATTTATGGTCACTAACACCATATATACCAAGTATCTCCCGTGTGTTACCGGGGCCTCATTATGTAGGAAGTAAATAATAGTTACACTGTGACCTTCCAGGCATGTCTTAAGAGGCGACTAAAGAGATTGATCGATGGCTTGACAAGCTGTCATTGTAAAAGGCATTGCTATGGAAACAGAACCATAGATTTTAGAAGCAGTGATCTCTGCAATATGTGCCATTTTGGCACGCAAGGTTTCTGTTTTTGAGATTGTGGTTCTGCCCTATGTGCCGTCTTCGGCTCGAAAGGACAATAGATAGAACACCATATTCCCTATACGCCACTTGGTATGACGGGACGCTTTCATCATCATTATTGAGTGCCGTCTCCGCATCAAAGGTTGGCTACCATGGAGCGCCATTCCACTCTGTCTCTTGCTTTGATTGTGCAGATTGTCATAGGTTGACTTGTCCAACTTTTGATGTTACTCATCCATGTTAGTCTTGGTCTGCCTTTGCCTCTTTTACCTTGTATTTCAAGGAGGCTCTTTACTTTTTTTAAGACATAGATGATTGCTTGCAGTCGGAATTATTGATCAACAGATCTGATCCTCAACCTACTCCACCTCCAAGAGGTGCCCCTAGGGATACACTAACATTCTGCCCAAGTATGTAGGGATCAAAGAGGGAAGGTAACCAGAAACTTAAACACTCTGTGCTGGGGGCTAGTTAGTCTCGAGGCAAGATCTCGACCTCGAGACAGAGAGGTTGTGGGTTCAAATCCCGGCTACACTTGCTAGGATTTTTATTTATGAT
>JAVIAB010000010.1:122500-127500 GCA_032433765.1 Megaustenia siamemsis
AAAATACCCCCCCGGTCGACCCCAAAAAAAAAAAAAAAAAAAGTAAAGAGTCCCGTCATGCCCCGCGGTTGACCCAGCTGTTGGCAGAAATGGGTACCGTGGTAGTACTCTTGGAAGGTTAGGAATGCTGCCTCGCATCGTGAGTTTCGATGCTTGAAGCGACACTATCCAGAAGTCTCCGAACACTTCTGGATTAAGGTGGCCGAGCACATATGGGTCAAAACTTCCGTGCTAAGACGCCAGTTCAGGTCTCGTACTTGACCTTGACCTTTTAACAATACAACATGCATTATCTGGCAACAATTATCAACGCAAATTGTGTTAATGACGTGGGGCTCAGAAGTCCCGAAAAGCTTTCGTCATCTGATATAAATGTATCATCATGTGCCATACCGGTTGACGTAGGCGATCATGTCCCTCCACAATCTTCTATCTACAGTGCATCGTATCAGTTCTGTTGTTGACTGTTTTCCATGCCATGACACCATGCTATCCAGTATTTTCTCTCTTTGTCGTCCGCGATCTCTCTTTCCCTTTATTTTGCCAATTGTAACCAAGTATTGCAACTTTCCTCTTCTCATGATGTGCCCGAAAAATGTTGAATGCTTCTTTCTGATGTTTTTTAAGCGCTCCCTTTTTGTGTTGGCCTCTTTGAAAACTTCCTCATTGGTCTTTTTAGCTGTCCAGGGAACTTTCAACATTCTTCTGAGAAATCCCATCTCTGCGGCCTCCAATCGTCTTTTCATTTGTTTGTCTACTGTCCATGACTCGCTTCCATAGGTCAGAATTGATTCTATATAGCACCGATGAACTCTCTTTCTCACTTCTATTGACATAGATTTGTTGCATAAGATATTTTTCCTTTTCTGAAATGCCATTTTGGCCTGAGCTATTCTGCATTTTATTTCTGTGGTGCATCTCCCATCTGATGTTATTATTGTGCCCAAGTATTTCAGATGTTGCACTTGTTTCAGATTTGTCTCGTTTATTTTTATGCTGCATGATGGGGATGGTTGTTTCTTCGATATAACCATTACTTCTGTTTTCTTACTATTCAGACTGAGACCTTTCTTGTTGCTTTCTTTTACTATTATGTCTATCATTTCTTGTAGTTCGTTCTCTGTCTCTGCTATTAAGACTGTGTCATACGCATATCGCAAATTATTTATGTTGTGACCGTTGACTTCAATTCCTTTTTTGTCTACTATTGACCTCATAATATATTCGCTGTAAAGTGAAAACAAATCCGGTGACAGAACACAGCCTTGTCTGACTCCTTGTTTTATATATTGGAATTGTCCTGTTTGGTTGTTAATTCGTATAGCTGCTGTTTGTTGCCAGTACATGTTTTTTATGATTCGCAGATCCTTGCCATCAATGTTTAATTTCTCCAGCATATTGACTATTTCCACATGCTTTACTTTGTCAAATGCTTTTGTGTTGTCTATAAAGCACATATAAATGTATAGGGACGGAAAACGAGTCAACTAGGCAATTTGAAAATGAAAGTAAACGACCTATTCCAGGAGGTCATGCTGCCACCGTCACCTGTTGGTAGTTCCCAGTGATATCGTCTGCTGGATCTGCAAGTCCCGCCAGAAAATAACGATTGTTAACTGGGATAATGTAGCAGATATGACGTTTGTAGGCTCCGTCAGTGCAGGGAGGGTTAACTCGCCCTAAGGAAAGTAATAAATAAAGAAATAAGGAAAGTAAAGGTTCCCTTGCTACGCGTGTGGGGAATATGATGTTAGTTACCATATTTTTCTATGACCACGGCACATTTTTGGATGATGTAGTCGGTATCACGCCAGGCCGCCTTTACTTCCCAGAAAAAAATCTCTGGTACCCATTTTTAGAGGCTGGGTGAACCATTAAGCCTTGTCAGTCCGAAAAAATAATCCGCCACTGCTGGGGATCGAACCCGGACCCTTCAGGTCAGGAAGCGAGCGCACTAACCACTCAGCCACCCAGGCTCCATACTTGCTGCTGTACTTGAAAGAAAATTGGTTGCAGAAGAATGTTCGGAATACCTTTGGCAGTTAATAAGAATAATGAGTATGTTCTGAAAGCACGGGGGGGAAGTAGGGAATGACCAGATAAATGCAGTGCTGAGGTAAAGCTGGTAACAAGGACGACACAAACGAACAACAAAATAAAGTAGACTACTCAATCACTGCTGCAGCCAACTGAGAGTATTACACAACATACCCCTTTTTTGGAATCCCCAGGGGAAAAGACAAAGAGGAAGACCAAGAAATTCTTGGAGAAGACAGACAGAAGCAGAGATGAAGATGATGGGGAAGACATGGAATTATCTTAGAAGAATGAAAAGTAGTGGAGTGTAACGTACGCTTCTATATGGTATAGTGACAGCTTTACAGCAAAATAGAAATACAACCAAATACTGACGTTTCGGCATATTTGTGGCCTTCTTCAGAAAATGAGAACAACACAAAACAAACAACGAAATAAAAATAAACTCTGCAATATCTAAGTTGAGCAGGACAGATAAATCAAGGAAAAATAAACAGATGAATAAGAGATGAAATAATGAAACGAAAGAGAGATGTGTTACATATCAAAGGGTAACAATTATTTTATCCTCCAAAATCTGGCACATTTCTCTTTCGTTTCATCATTTCATCTCTTATCCTTCTTTTTATTTCTCATTCATTTACCTGTCCCGCTTATCCTAGATTAAGTCTTCTTCTCCTTCTACCTTTCAGCTCCCTGTGGAGCATAGGTCTTCAACAAACACTTTCCAAGTCGTTCTGTTTCTTGCCATTCTTTTAAGATCATTCCATGTCTTCCCCATCATCTTCATCTCTGCTTCTATCTGTCTTCTCCAAGAATTTCTTGGTTTTCCTCTTTGTCTTTTCCCCTGGGGATTCCAAAAAAGGGCCTGTTGTGTAATACTCTCAGTTGGCTGCCGCAGTGATTGAGTAGTCTACTTTATTTTGTTGTTCGTTTGTGTTCTTGTTTTCTGAGTAATGCCACATGTAGGCCAAAACGTCCGTATTTGGTTGTATTTCTTTTTTTGTTGCTGTAGAGCTACCCCTGCTGGAGCCGATTCCTGCTGCTCTTGCCTCTCCGATCAATGTTTTCTCAGTGTCTCTCTGGGTCTTCCTCTTTTCCTCTTACCTCTTGTTTCCCACATGAGGGATTGCTTTGTTATTATGTTGTTATCTCTTCTCATCACATGTCCAACATATGACAAACGTCTTTTCTTGATTACTGAAGATATTAGTGGTTGATTGGCGATTTATCTAATTTCCTCGTTTGTTTTGAATTCGTTCTACGCTATACCAAGTATTTTCCTTAGACATTTATTTTCGAATGCGTTCAACTTTGTTTCTATATCTCTTGTTGTTTTCCAGCTTTCACACGCATACGTAAGGGTTGATAATACATTTGATTTGAATAATCTAAGTTTTGTGTCTGTGCTGATTAGTTTTGATTTCCACAACTTTTCAAGGCTTCTGAAAGACATTGCTGCTTTAGCTATTCTGATTCTAATTTCTTTACTTGTATCCCCTCCCGATCAATGTGACTTCCAAGATAGATAAAGTGATCGATCTCTTCTACTGGTTTGTTTTCCATGTATATTCCCACATGAGGGCTTGCTTTGTTATTCGGTTATTATCTCTCCTATCACATGTCCAACATATGACCATTGTCTTTATATATATATATATATATATATATATATATATATATATATATATATATATATATAAATGAGACAGCCTGTATGCAGAATATATATATAAATATAAATGAGACAGCCAGTATGCAGAATATATATATAAATATAAATGAGACAGCCTGTATGCAGAATATATATATAAATATAAATGAGACAGCCTGTATGCAGAATATATATATAAATATAAATGAGACAGCCTGTATGCAGGATCGTCCGTACACCGTGAGAGCACACACAAGAAATGTTGTTTCAAGCTCTGGAGAAAACAGCATTCATTTGTTGGGGGAGGGGAGGGGGAGGGGTTACTGGTTAGTCCCGAGTCAGAGAGGTTGTGGGTTCAAATCCCAGCTGCACCACTTGGGATTCTTATTTATGATTTTTCTCTGCGGCAACCACCCCTGGTCTCAGTGGCGAGGCCCGGCTTGAAACGTCAATTACTCATCGACGGAAAAAAAATATGAGTACCCTCAAAGTCGGAGTTATCTGCCTGTGCGGCGAGGGACCCCTGTGCACACGGCTGCCAGGGAAAAAATGAATTAACATGCAAAATTCAGATCCTATTGTCTAGGGACTTCAGAGGTAAAAGCTGGCAAATTAAAAAAAAAAATCATTTGTTGTCTTTCTTGTTACTTTGTTATGAAAAGGAAAGTATTGGTTATTGGTTATTGGTTATTGGTTATGGAAGGCCTCGGTATCACTGCAAGCGAATTAAAATCCATAATTGCTCAACCGCCCGTGCCAGTGGAATCATCCGAATTATAACTCATCTTCCAAACAAAGAAAGGTAACTGTAGTCCCCATCATAGCAGTCTCAGCACACGCCACAAGACATAAGGCGAAACCGCGCAGAAAGTGAACACAGCCAACTGTTCCCTGTCATACGATATCATCATTCATCGTACACAATTGGAGTATCGAAACATGATCAAAATGGATGAGACACACAGCTCACGGTGTGCACAGAGCACTTAACTCAGTAGCTCCTGCAACAAGCCGGATTTGGAATATGAGGAAACTGCAAAAGTATTGTGAACAGCAAATAATCATCATCAAGTGCCGGGCCTGCTGGCGTAGGTGATCATGTCTCTCCACAACTTTCGATCTCGACAGTTATTTATCATTTCTGTTGTTGACCTTCTGCCAAGCCATTCTCTTAAGCTGTCTGGTATCTTTTCTCTTTGCTTCTCTCTTTCTCTTCGTCCCTCAATTTTCCCACATGTTACAATATATTCCAGTTGTTCTCTTCTCATTACATGGCCAAAAAATGATGATTGTTCCTTCCTAATATTGG
>JAVIAB010000010.1:132500-180000 GCA_032433765.1 Megaustenia siamemsis
TGGTCTGCCCTGTATTTTTACCTTGTATTTTCCCTCCCAATATTACTTTTAGTAGGCTGTGGTGTCTTTTAACATGCCCCCAAAATTTCATTTGTCTTGTTCTAATTGTGTTTAGTAGTTCTCTTTTCATTTTTAGTTGTTTTAAGACTTCATCGTTTGTTTTCTTTTCCATCCAATTCTACCTATTCTTCTATAAATCCACATTGCAAAGGCTTCAATTTTTTTGTTCTGTTTTCTTGTCTAATGTCCATGCTTCTGTACCATACAGGAGTATTGAGAAGATGTACAATTTTGCTATTCTTAGTTTTAGCCCTGGCGTTATTTGTTTTGTTGTTAGTATACTTTTCATGACATTAAAATTACTTTTTGCCATTCCTACTCTTGTGTCTATTTCAGTGTTACATTTTTGTGATACATTGAAAGTTATATAATATTAATTTAGAAACACGGTCACTGCACTCCGGACGAACCCATAGGTGTTCAAATTTTCCCCCAGAAATATCGAGAGAAAATGTCCAAGGGGAACCCTGACCCGTGTGCACGAACGCCGTACCACGGACTGGGGTCCGTCAGTGTGGGTTGATTTTGTTTCTAATTTTGCCCGGGCAGGGACCATTTCTAGCCTACTCTTTTCGACTTTTAATTGCCAAGGGTTCTTTAACCTACGCAGACCTCCTATTTTGGCTGTTGTTGTCGTTATCCGATAGGGCTAGACATTTAAAATGTGATTAGAAGACATTGTAGCTTACATGGTAGTTACAATTATGTGAATAAATTAATATTTCAACGAAAGTTGTGAAAATAATTATTCCTTGAAGGAAAAGTAAAAAAAAAGTAAAGTACCCCCGTCACGTCAAGTGGCGTATAGGGAATATGGTGTTAGTGACCATACATTTTACAGACCTTCGGCACATGATTTTTGGAGTAATGTGGTCCGTATTACACTCATGCCGCTTCACTTTCCAAGAAAAAATCCGCTACCCATTAAAGACTGGGTGAACCCGGAAGCCGTCGGTTGGGATCGAACCCTACCGCTTGTCCTTTGTAGTCAAGTTCAGTAACCACTGAGCTATTGCGGCTCCCATTTTGTGAAGTGCTTCTATAATAAGTAATGTATTTAATTGGGCTTGAGATCAATCATGAAAAGACTAAGGTCTTTGGAAAACAAACCAGTGGAAGAGATAATCACTTTATCTATCTTGGAAGTCACATTGATCGAGAAGGGATACAAGCAAAGAAATTAGAATCAGAATAGCTAAAGTAGCAATGTATTTCAGAAGCCTTGAAAAGTTGTGGAAATCAAAACTCATCAGCACAAACACAAAACTTAAACTATTCAAATCAAATGTACTATCTACCCTTACGTATGCGTGTGAAAGCTGGAAAACAACAAGAGACATAGAAACGAAGTTGAACGCATTCGAAAATAAATGTCTAAGGAAAATACTTGGTATAGCGTGGAACGAATTCAAACAAACGAGGAAATGAGAGAAATCGCCAATCAACCACTAATATCTTCAGTAATCAAGAAAAGACGATGGTCATATGTTGGACATGTGATGAAGAGAGATAATAACCGAATAACAAAGCAAGTCCCCTTGTAGGAAACAACAGGTCAGAGGAAAAGAGGCCAACACAGAGAGACACTGAGAAGAACATTGATCAGAGAGGCAAAAGCAGCAGGAATCGGTTCCCTCAATGAGATAGAGCTGCGTGCGCAGAATAGAGAGAAATGGCGAGATTTGATAAAATATATTTACAAGGATTGAAAACTGCTAGAATAAAAATTTAGATAAGAGAAAGAGTATCTGGGTCTATGCCCTATTGGCCGGCTACGGCTCGAAATGTCAATAGATAGATTTAATTAGAGATCATCATACTCGTTACTAAACTCGGTATTTCTTTAACGGTTCTACCACTAAGTAATCGCTCCTACCGATTATATCGCACATGCTCCAGCCATTCAGTACTAACTCACACGTACTGTACACCAACTTAGTGAACTGGACTACAAAGGACAAGAGGTAGGGTTCGATCCCAACCGACAGCTTCCTGGTTCACCCAGCCTTAAATGTGTAGCGGATTTTTTCTGGGAAAGTAAAGCGGCACGGGCGTAATACCGACCACATTACCCCAAAAATCATGTGCTGAAGGTCTATAAAAGCTATGGCCACTAACACCATACTCTCTATTTCGCCACTTGGCGTGACGGGGACGGGGGCGGAGACGCGGGTTATCTATCTGTCTGTCTGTCTGTCTTCATGTCTGTCTGCCTATCTGTCTGTCTGTCTGTCTGCCTGTCTGTCTTTCTGTATTTCTGTTTCTCTGTCTGTCTATCTGCCTGCCTGTCTGTCTGTCTGCCTGCCTGTCTGTCTGCCTGTCTTCTCTATCTGTCTGTATTTCTTTTTCTCTGTCTCATCTTTCTGCCTGCCTATCTACTACCTATTCGTCTCACTGTTCATATACGCCCACTGTCAGTCCAACCCCGTCCCTCCTCAAATCTCTTATTAAACGACTTGATCTAGCCTCGGTTACAAACGAAGCCTTCATTACCGCCACCAACTCGTGGAACATGACTAATGCTAGTAACATAGTTGCCGCTGTGTCACATCTAGCAATCTATCATTCACAAACGTGTATTCACAAATATAAAGGCAGATACAGCAGCCGTGTGATTACACACATTACAGGGGGCGATAATCTTATTGAAAGGATAAGTCAAGCAAGATAAACATGAAATGGAAATGTAACAATATGAAGATGAAGAGGGAATGTAAGAATATGAAGATGAAGAGGTAATGTAAGAATATGAATGTGTAGTGGAAATGTAAGAATATGAAGATAAGAGGGAATGTAAGAATATGAAGATGAAGAGGTAATGTAAGAATATGAACAAGAACAAGATATGTAAAAATATGAAGATGAAGAGGGAATGTAAGAATATGAATGTGTAGTGGAAATGTAAGAATATGAAGATAAGAGGGAATGTAAGAATATGAAGATGAACAGGAAATGTAAACATATGAAGATGAGAAAATGTAAGAATATGAATGTTTAGTGGAAATGTAAGAATATGAATATGAAGAGGAAATGTAAGAATATGAACAAGAACAGGAATTGTAAAAATATGAAGATGAAGAGGAAATGTAAGAATATGAACAAGAACCGGAAATGTAAGAATGTGAACATGAAGATGAAATGTAAGAATATGAACATGAAGATTAAATGTAAGAGTATAAACAAGAAGAAGAAATGTAAGAATATGAACATGAAGAGGAAATGTAAGAATATGAAGACCGACATGAAGAACATAAGAACAATATAAAAAGTAACGAAAGCATTTATTTCCTGCGAGACAAAAATTATATAATTCTTTTCATCAGAAATATGTTTTAAAAAAAAATCAAAGACAATTGACCTGCGTTCTAAAAATGGTAAAAATTGTCGTTTGTTTCGTATATTCGTTTTATCTTTTAATCATCATCATCATGTGCCATACTAGTTGGCGTAGGTGATCATGTCCCTCCACAATCTTCTATCCACAGTGCAACGTATCAGTTCTGTTGTTGTTTTCCATGCCATGATACCAAGCTAACCAGTATTTTCTCTCTTTGTCTTCCGCGATCTCTCTTTCCTTTTATTTTGCCAGTTGTAACCAAATATTCCAACCTTCCTCTTCTCATGATGTGCCCGAAAAATTTTGATTGCTTCTTTTTGATGTTTTTTTAAGAGCTCCCTTTTTGTGTTGGCCTCTTTGAGAACTTCCTCATTGGTCTTTTTAGC
This sequence comes from Megaustenia siamemsis, assembly GCA_032433765.1. Classification (NCBI taxonomy): domain Eukaryota; kingdom Metazoa; phylum Mollusca; class Gastropoda; order Stylommatophora; family Ariophantidae; genus Megaustenia; species Megaustenia siamemsis. Next base: position 136,284 of record JAVIAB010000010.1, read on the forward strand.
TGTCCAGGGAACTTTCAACATTCTTCTGAGAAATCCCATCTCTGTGGCCTCTAATCGTCTTTTCATTTGTTTGTCTACTGTCCATGATTCGCTTCCATAGGTCAGAATTGGTTCTATATAGCACCGATGAACTCTTTTTCTCATTTTTATTGACACAGATTTGTTGCATAAGATATTTTTCATTTTCTGAAATGCTATTTTGGCCTGAGCTATTCTGGTTTTTTTATTTCTGTGGTGCATCTCCCATCTGATGTTATTATTTTGCCCAAGTATTTCAGATGTTGCACTTGTTTCAGATTTGTCTCGTTTATTTTTATGCTGCATGATGGTGATGATTGTTTCTTCGATATAACCATTACTTCTGTTTTCTTACTATTCAGACTGAGACCTTTCTTGTTGCTTTCTTTTACTATTATATCTATCATTTCTTGTAGTTCATTCTCTGTCTCTGCTATTAAGACTGTGTCATCCACATATAGCAAATTATTTATGTTGTGACCGTTGACTTCAATTCCTTTTTGTCTACTATTGATCTCATAATATATTCGCTGTAAAGTGAAAACAAATCCGGTGACAGAACACAGCCTTGTCTGACTCCTTGCTTTAAATATTGGAATTGTCCTGTTTGGTTGTTAATTCGTATAGCTGCTGCTTGTTGCCAGTACATGTTTTTTATGATTCGCAGATCCTTGCCATCTATGTTTAATTTCTCCGGCATATTGATTATTTGCACATGCTTTACTTTGTCAAATGCTTTCGTGTAGTATATAAAGCACATATATAGATCTTTCTTTACCTCTATAGATCTTTCTATCAATGTTCTTAAGATATATATTGCGTTATTGGTGCCCTTTCCTTCCACAAATCCACATTGTTCCTCACTTATTTCTGGTTTTATTTTGTTCCTTACACGTCTCATGATTATTCATAGTAATATTTTAGTCATATGGCTCGTGAGACTAATAGTGCGATGGTCTTCACAATCAGTGGCTCCTGACTTCTTCGGTATGGCTACAAAGATAGATTTTAGTAGATCTTCGGGTATGTGTCCAGTGTTATATATGTCATTGAGTAATTTTGTTATGACTTGTACTCCCAGCTCTCCTAATGCATTTATCTCTTCGATTGTTATATTGTCAGGACCTGGAGCTTTGCCTCTTTTCATGTGTTGAATTGCATCCTCCACTTCACTCTGCATTATTGGTGGTCCTGTGTCTTCATTTGAATTGTTTAATTCTGGTCTTTCAACATCATAGAGTTGAGTGATATATTCTGTCCATCTTTCCATTGTCGTCTCCTGTCCCATTATTATATTTCCTTCCTTTGATTTCACACATCCTGAAAATTTGACTTCTTTTCTTCCTGTTAATTCATTTAACTGATTGTGCATAAATTTTGAGTCTTTCTTTTGTTGTTTTTCCATTTCTGTTTTAACCATCCTTCCTTTGCTTCTCTGCACTTGTTTTGGTTCTCTTTGTGCAATAGTTTGTATGTCCGTTCTTCTTTCTTATGTTTTCTTCTTTCGTCCATTAGTTGTAATATTTCTTCTGTCATCCATTTCTTTTCATTGATTCTTTTAGTCACTGGTATTACTTCTTTTGATGTTTGTTGAATCGATTGTTTGAGCATTTCCCACTGCTCCTGGATGTCCTGTATTTTCTCAATCTTATCTTTTAATAGATACCGGGTTTTCCCATTATTTAAAACAATACCATTCACACTATTTGTGTTTTATTAATATCTGTTATATCTACTACAGAATAGATGCACATTAAACTTCATTATAATTCAACTCCCATGCGTGGAACGAGGCAGTGAATAAATATGTTAAATTAATTCACGGGACGATTGATTGGTTAAGCTTTTTTACTCCCACATTGTCGTATCAGCCTACAGCCCAACCCTAAATCGCGTGTGTGACGTCAGTATTTGTTTTTGGAACAACATCGTGTTCCGTGCTTTTGTTTAGCTTCAGATATATATATATATATATATATATATATATATATATATATATATATATATATATATATATATATATATAAATATATACATATATCAGAGGTTATGGTTATGGAAGGCCCCGGTATCACCGCAAACGAATTAAAATCCATAATTTCTCAACTGCCCGTACTTGTGGAAACATCCGAATTACTATCTTATCTCCCAAACAAAGAAAGGTAGCTGTAGTCCCCATCATAGCAGTCTCAGCACACGCCAAAAGACATAAGGCGAAACCGCACAGAAAGTGAACATCAGAGGTGAGATGCTGAATGGCTCAGACAAAACCAGCTCTTCAAAAAGATGAGGAAGATACCGCGCGATACATTTTTGACAATAGAAACAAGAAAAAAAGAGTTCTTAAATGTTTATTTAGAGCCAGTCTGAACATATGGATGTGAATCATGGACTATATGACAACAGAAAAGAAAATCAATGGAGGCTGTAGAAATGTGGTTTTACAGAAGAATGATCAGAATACCATGGACAGCTAAGAAGAGTAATGAAGATGTTCTGAGAGAGGCCAAAGCAAAAAGAGAGCTAATTTCCAATATTTGGAAGAAATAATCATCATTTTATAGCCATGTAATGAGAAGGAAACAGCTGGAATATATTGTAACAACTGGGAAAATTGAGGGACGAAGAGATAGGGGGAAGCAAAGAGAAAAAATACCAGACAGCTTAAGAGAATGGCTTGGCAGAAGGTCAACAACAGAAATGATAAATAGCTGTCGAGATTGAAAGGTGTGGAAAGACATGATCGCCTACGCCAGCAGGCCCGGTACTTGATGATAATGATGATATATGTACGGGGTGTTTATAAAGTCGCCGTGCAGTGACAATATTTGTGAAGTTACGACAAATTGTAACGTCAGTTTGTATTATTCATCTAGACACTACTGCTCTTGACTGCTTTCTAAAGTGGCTGTTCACACGACGAAGTGGGGTCTACAACTGTCCACCACAAGCCTCAAGACATTTGTTGACTCGCCTCTTCATATTTTCGAAAACCTTCCGGATTAAAAAAAAAAAAAAAAAAGTGAAGATCTTCGTCACGCCAAGTGGTGTATGGGGAATACGGTCTTCTTCTTCCTCTTTCCTTCCTCATCTGCCTTTCAGCGTCGAGGGGAGATATAATGTGCGGTCTTTTGCTCTTCTGTTCGCCTCTACTGCTGTTATGTTTTCTAGTGCTTCTAATATTCCATCGATCCATCTTTTTCGTGGTCGACCCTTGGGTCTGGTGTTCTCACAACGTTTTCTGAAGGCTCGTTGTGTTGCATATGGTGTTAGTGACCATAAATTTTACAGTCCTTCGGCACATGATTTTTTGGGGGTAATTTGGTCGGTATTACGCAAGTGCCGCTGCTTTACTTCCCCAGAAAAAAAAACGGTACCCATTTAAGGCTGGATGAACCCCAAAACCGTCGGTTGGGATCGAACCCTATCTCTTGTCCTTTGTAATCCAGTTCACTAACCACTGAGACCATCTAAGGGCAGAATCCCCCTACAGAAAAGACAATCTGCCGCCTTGCAGGAAGATTGGGGACAATCAAAGGCTAAGGAAAGCAAACCTGAACAAAATGCTGGCTGAAATCGGATGCACTGGACCACTGGCGCAGAACACAGCGCAACGTTTTAACAGGTATTCAGGCAGAGTGGATCTAACAGACTCTAATTATGATGTTCTGTCTGTGGGGTCGATCAATTCACTTAAACAAACAGTTGTCTTCATGTGAGAGTCTGGAATCCTACTCTGATTGAGTCCTTATCGCAGAGAGAGAGAGAGAGAGAGATAGAGAGAGATAGAGAGAGAGACAAACCACTGAGCTACCGCGGCTCCTTGTTCTGGATAAAGACCGGTGATATTTGTTGGATCTAGTGAACGATTTCTTCCTGTCAATTATTAACTGTTTGAGGATTGTCAAAATAAACTTTTCCTTTCAACGCACCCCCACATATAATAATCAGGAAGAGTTAGGACTTGTGATTCTGGAAATATCAGCACAAATCGTCGAATGACTTCTCCAGCATATTTGTCACCTTTACGGAAGACATAAGGTAGTAAAGTGCCCCCGTCACTCCAAGTAGAGTATAGGGAAATATGGTGTTAGTGACCCTATATTTTACAAACCTTCAGCACATGGTTTTGGGGGTAATGTGGTCAGTATTACGCCCGTGCTGCTTTACTTTCCCAGAAAAAAATCAGGTACCCATTTAAGGCTGGGTGAACCCGGAAGCCGTCGGTTGGGATCGAACGCTACCCCTTGTCCGTGGTAGTCCAGTTCACTAACCACTGAGCTATCGCGGCTCCCTTACGGAAGACATGTTCAACCAAAAAGCTGGAAAAAGAAAAAAAAGCTGGAAAGAGAAAACAGAGTCCTTGAATCTTGAACGAGACACAAGAAAAGTGTGGAAGCTTGTAAAACAGCTGAATGATGAGGGTACAGAAAGGAACACCAAAATTACACTGATGAAGGATGGAAACATTCTAACAGGTAAACATGCAGCAAATTGCTTTGCAGACTCCTTTGCTAATGACAATAATATTGAAATTAGCCTAGAAAAACGACAAGAGACCCGTTTAAAACAACAAAATGCAAGACAAGAAGAGACCACACATGAAGTAATGGAAACACCCATTACACAAAGAGAGCTAGAGCTGGCAATATCCAAATTAAAAATGAAAAAGTCACCAGGCAATGATGGAGTGTCCAATGAAATGATTAAGAACTTGGGAACTGCAGCTAAAGCAAAACTACTGCAGATCTACAACATTTTCTGGATCACAGGTAGAGTGCCACAGGCATGGAGAGAAGCAATTATGATACCATTACTAAAGCCAGGAAAAGATGGTTCAGTGACATCCAGCTATAGACCAATCAGCCTTACAAGCTGTTTGTGTAAAACAATGGAACGTATAATCAATCTCAGACTGCAGTGGTACCTGGAAAATGAAAATCTTCTTGTCCCACAACAAGCAGGCTTTAGACAGTGTTACTCTACCGAAGATCAAGCAACCTATCTCTCCCAGGAAATTGAAGATGCGTTTCAAGAAAAGAAACTGGTACTAGCAGCATGGATAGACCTAAAGAAAGCATTTGATAAGGTATGGAAGGAAGGACTTTTGAAGAAACTGAGAAATTATGGAGTAAATGGCAGGATGTACAAATGGGTCAAAGCATACCTGCATAACAGGAGAGCCAGAGTGCAACTGGATGGTCTTAAGAGTAAGAAGGTCTTATTGCGCCAGGGCGTTCCACAAGGATGGGTACTATCTCCAACACTTTTTCTGATCTACATCAATGACCTAGTTACTGAACTACCACATGGCATCAAAGTGGCAATGTATGCAGATGACTTGGTAATGTGGTGCACAGAGGAGTATGCAACAGTGGCCTCCAAATTGCTACAAAGAGCTATGAATGCACTGAATTCATGGACAAATAGATGGTGTATCAGCATCAATACAGACAAATGCAGTACTACACTTTTCACACTCTCCCCAAAACAAAAAGCAGGAGCCATCTACATAAACAATGAGCCTGTGAAAGAAGACATACAAGCTACATATCTCGGAGTTACATTTGATAACAAACTATCTTGGAAACAGCAGATAAATAAGGCAACCCAAAAAGCAAGGAGGAAATTGGCTATTCTAAGAAAGTTGTGTGGAACCACATGGGGTGCGAGTGGGAAAATACTCAGTAAAGTTTACCAACAGAGTATACGCCCACATTTAGAATATGGATCATCCGCATGGTGCTCAGCATCAAACACCACATTGCAAGAACTGGATAAAGTACAAAACCAGGCACTTAGGGTCATCACAGGAGCAATGAAATCAACACCAATATTGGAGATGGAGAAATTGTGGAGGATACCAGCACTGAGAGAACGGAGAGACACAAAGGTGCTGATACAGGCAGAAAAATTTGTATGCATGCCGAGACATCCAATGAAGGACAGATTCCAAAATCTTGCATTGGGACGACTTAAGAGAAGCAGTTTTATCCACCAAGCCAAGCGTATTAGTGGACAAACACCAGACATGCCAAGAGTTGTTAAACCCCTTCTGCCCATACCAGAACAGACTCCCTGGACAGATGAATCAGGATTATCAGTTCAAATACGGACAGAAGTGAAAGGAATAGTTGACAAAGAGGAACAAAATAGTCTACAGCGAAAAACAATAACTCTCAGTTTCCTGGATGAAGAATACCCACAAGACCTATGGATCCGTGTGTACACAGATGGATCAGAACAGAATGCAGTAAAGAATGGGGGAGCAGGTGCATATATAGAGTACCCAAATAACACTAGGGATATGAATAAAATAGCAACAGGGAAATATTGTCACAATTATGATGCAGAAATACAAGCAATAAAGTTGGCAATAGAAAAACTGCTGAACAGTAATCTTAGCCCACAGCCTGTAGTGTTTTTGACAGATGCAAGATCAGTACTCCAGGCACTACAATCCAGAAAATTACCACATCTGCAGACCTTATTGACTGAACTCTGCAAGCACCACAGGGTTGCCCTGCAGTGGATCCCGTCTCACTGTGGAATACCAGGAAATGAGAAAGCAGATCAGTTGGCAAAGGAAGGTTCAACAGGCACACAACTAGATACACCAGTTACATACCATCATAAGAAACAGATAATCAAATCAATCAGAGGACCACAAGCCCCAAATCAGGATGCCTTTCATAATATGAATAGATATGAACAAGTTATCATTATACGCCTAAGAACAGGACACAATCGACTCCATAGTCACATGTATACAAAATTCAAGATCGGCACATCAACTACTTGTACATGTGGACAGGCACCCCAGACTGCTGAACACATACTTCAAGACTGTACAGAATATAGTAGACTGAGGAAAATCCATTGGCCCATAGATACAACACTACAGACAAAACTATATGGGCCACTGCAAGAATTACAAAAGACAGTAAAATTTATACAGGAAACAACATTGCAAATATTGAAATATAGACAATACTATTATACTTCGAGCGAACGAAAGATAGATAGATAGATACTCCAAGTAGAGTATAGGGAAATATGGTGTTAGTGACCCTATATTTCACAGACCTTCAGCACATGGTTTTTGGGGTAATGTGGTCGGTATTACGCCCGTGCTGCTTTACTTTCCAGAAAAAAAATCAGGTACCCATTTAAGGCTGGGTGAACCCGGAAGCCGTCGGTTGGGATCGAACCCTACCCCTTGTCCGTGGTAGTCCAGTTCACTAACCACTGAGCTATCGCGGCTCCCTTACGGAAGACACGTTCAACCAAAAATACCCTGTTTTCACTGTTTAACACCTTCTCCTTTCAGCAATGAAACCGTGAACGAAGAACGTCTTGTGCTTATGCTGCAGCTGGGATTGTGGACACAGAATATCGTGACGTAAATGTCATCAATCGATGACGCAATTTCACAAATATTTTTCCTAATCACTGTGACTTTATACACAGACATATTGTCTTTATACACACTCTGTATATTATATATATATATATATATATATATATATATATATATATATATATACGTACATTTGTAAATTGTATTGGGGATCGTCAGTAGCGTGGCGGTTTGAGGGTAAAGTAAGCATTGATTCAATACCAGCCCGACACTCCTCAATCATCATTGATTTCATCATTTGTATACGCTCAACAGTTAGGTGGGCGTGGATCAGTTGTGTCGCTAATTTACGACACAGCCGGGATATCTGCACCTTTCAGCCCGCGCACATCTCTCCTCGGCATGGGTAGATTTGCTGAACAATTGTGCGAGGACAGCGGGCTCTTTTGGCCTACTCTTTTCGATTTTCTCTCTCTCTCTTTCTTTCTCTCTCTCTCTCTCTCTCTCTCTCTCTCTCTCTCTCTCTCTCTCTCTCTGCGATCAAGACTCAATCAGAGTAGGATTCCAGACTCTCGCATGAAGACAACTGTTTGTTTATGTGAATTGGTCGACCCCCACAGACAGAACATCATAATTAGAGTCTGTTAGATCCACTCTGCCTGAATACCTGTTAAAACGTTGCACTGTGTTCTGCGCCAGTGGCCCAGTACATCCGATTTCAGCCAGCATTTTATTCAGGTTTGCTTTCCTTAGCCTTTGATTGTCCCCAATCTTCCTGCCTAGTCACGGGAAAGCCTTCGCGAAAAGACATTGCCTACGAAGCTAATTTTTTAGTTAGCTGAGTGGCAGTGTTCCCTAGCGTTTGGATTTTCGTGGCAAGGCGCTGTGCCACTGAGTACGGGTTCGATCCTGTCTTGGTCCATATTTTTTTCTGTTGTTGATTATTTGTCATTTTTTCCGAGTGCTGTAAACATACCTCTTCCTCTGAATTGATTCACTAATTATCGCCTCGGAAGTTTCCCACTATAATAATATTCATTTATTATTATTTGTCTCCTCTCTTCCTGCAAGGCAGCAGATGATCTTTTCTGTAGGGGGATTCTGCCCTTAGATGGTCGGCCCTCCCAGGTTTACGAGCACCATCTGCCCGAGTCACTAGAGGTGACTAACACAGACATGCACACACAAAGATATGAGATGTGACTAACACAGATATGCACACACAAAGATATGAGATGTGACTAACACAGATATGCACACTTTTCGATTGTAAACTGTCATTGATATTTTCACGTGCGCAACTGTACACGGAGGTCTCCTGTTTTGTCGCCGTATTTTCTATAAGGCTAGACATCGGACCTCACTGTCCAATAACCAGGAAAAGGTAAACAAGTAAGTGAAATACCCCCGTCACGCCAATTGGTGTATAGGGAAATATGGTGTTAGTGACCCTATATTTGACAGACCTTTGGCACATGATTTCTGGGGTAATGTGGTCGGTATTACGTCCGTGCTGCTTTACTTTCCCAGAAAAAAATCCGGTACCCATTTAAGGCTGGGTGAACCCGGAAGCCGTCGGTTGGGATCGAACCCTACCCCATGTCCTTTGTAGTCCAGTTCACTAACCACTGAGCTATCGCGGCTAGGAAAAGGTAAAGCTACTAGAAAACTGCGAATTCGATTTTTTTATTTTTTTTTTCAGATTTTCACCACATCTGATTGTAACTAAATCATCCGTGGCTGAGTGGTTGGTGCGTTCGCTCTCTGATCACACAGACCCGGGTTTGATCCCCACAAGTGGCACTTTTTTTTTTCCCGACCTACAAAGCTCCGGGGTTCATTCATCATCTAAAAATGGGTACCGGAAATTTTTCTGGGAAGTAAAGGCGGCCATGTTCGTTGTACTGGGAAAACATGTGTGGAAGTCCAAAGAAATTAGGTTAAATACAAAAATAAGAATTTTCAACTCCAATGTTAAGTCAGTCCTATTATATGGCTGTGAAACATGGAGAACAACCAATTTGACAATCGTGAAGATACAGACAACGGATTAATGGATGCTTACGCAGAATAAAAGGATGGAAATGGCAGGACAAAATCACTAATATAGAATTATGGAAGTGTACCAGTCAAATACAAGAGATACAGCGAAGACGATGGCGCTGGATAGGACACACACTGCGGAAACCACTGAGAGTATTACACAACAGGCCCTTTTTTGAATCCCCAGGTGAAGAGACAAAGAGGAAGACCAAGAAATTCTTTGAGAAGACAGACAGAAGCAGAGATGAAGATGATGGGGAAGACATGGATTGATCTTAAAAGAATGGCAAGAAACAGAACGGCTTGGGAAGTGTTTGTTGAAGACCTATGCTCCATAGGCAGCTGAAAGGTAGAAGAAGAAGAAACAGAAAGGCGGCCTTACGTGATACAGACCACCATGACCCCAAAATCTGCTGTGGTCATGGATAATCATGGTCATTAACGCCATATTCCTCGTACACCTGGTATGGTGTGGTACGGGGGGCCCGGGGTTGTACTGGATATAATCAAACCCTGGACTTTCCTGTCTCTAGTTAAAAATAAAAAAAAAGTAAAGAGCCCCCTCGTCACACCAAGTGGCGTATAGGGAATATGATGTTATTCTTCTTCTTTCCTTCCTCATCTGCCTTTCAGCGTCGAGGGGAAATATAATTTGCGGTCTTTTGCTCTTCAGTTCGCCTCTGCTGCTGTTATGTTTCCAAGTGCTTCTAATATTCCATCGATCCATCTTTTTCGTGGTCGATCCTTGGGTCTGGTGTTCTCACAACGTTTGTTGAAGGCTCGTTGTGTTGCATATGGTGTTAGTGACCATAAATTGTACAGTCCTTCGGCACATGATTGGGGTAATGTGGTCGGTATTACGCCTGTGCCGCTTTACTTTCCCATAAAATAATCCGGTACCCATTAAGGCTGGGTGAACCTGGAAGCCGTCGATCAGGATCGAACCCTACCTCTTGTCCTTAGTAGTCTAGCATTGAGCTATCGCAGCTACCTTCCTGGCTGTAGTAAAAGTAAATTAAAGAACCCCCGTCACTGACGCCAAGTGCCGTATAGGGGGGAATATGGTGTTAGTGACCATCAATTTTACAGACCTTCAGCACATGATTTTTGGGGTAATGTGGTCGGTATTACGCCCGTGCCGCTTTACTTTCCCAGAAAAAAATCCGGTACATATTTTGATTTTACTCATCCATGTTAGTCTTGGTCTGTCTCTGCCTCAATTACTCTATATTTTCCCTTCCAATAATACTTTTAGGTTGCTGTTGTGTCTTATAACATGCCCCAAACATTTCATTTCTAAATAGCTAACTAATAATATTTGTAAAATTATATTTTATTTCGAATAAAATGTTCTCCTTTACAATCAGCGTTACTGCAGCTTCGCATTTTTATGTCTTTCTTGACCTTGGCAGCTTTTTACCTCAAGGCCAAACTATTTCCCACCATTGGTCCCGAACAATACAGCGAGTGACACACCCACATTAGGGAGACTGATCACGCCCACTTTAGGAAGACTGATCACGCCCACTTTAGGAAGACTGATCACACCCACATTAGGGAGACTGATCACACCCACATTAGGGAAACTGATCACACCCACATTAGGGAGACTGATCACACCCACATTAGGGAGACTGATCACGCCCACATTAGGGAGACTGATCAAATGGTTTACAGTAGCTATGGAATAATTGCAATTCTGCAGTAAAGCTGGTAGCAAGGAGCCAGTAATGGGGTGTGGTAAACACTCAAAGGTATGGTGACAGCTTTACAAGGAAGAATTACAACACAATACTGACGTTTCGGCCTGTGGCCTTTTTCAGAATACAGGGACAACGACAACAAACGGGGAAGCACAATTAACTATTACTACATGTCGGATCGGGCGTAGTACCGACCATATTACCCCAAAAATCATGTGCCGAAGGTCTGTAAAATTTATGGTCACTAACACCATATTCCCTATACGCCACTTGGCGTGACGGGGGTACTTCACTTTTTTATTTTTACATGTCGGATGATCAAGTATAGGGAGAGGTGGACAGAGAGAGGAGAAGTAAGATGGTAAGATAGGAGAAGATAGAGAGAGAGATATGTGCTACATGAGGGGAGGTAGGATGGGTGTAGAGATGTGCGCTACACGAGGGGAGGCAGGATGAGTGTAGAGATATATGCTACATGAGGGGAGGTAGGTTGAGTGTAGAGATATATGCTACATGAGGGGAGGTAGGATGAGTGTAGAGATATATGCTACATGAGGGGAGGTAGGATGAGTGTAGAGATATATGCTACATGAGGGGAGGTAGGTTGAGTGTAGAGATATATGCTACATGAGGGGAGGTAGGATGAGTGTAGAGATATATGCTACATGAGGGGAGGTAGGTTGAGTGTAGGGATATATGCTACATGAGGGGAGGTAGGATGGGTGTAGAGATGTGCGCTACACGAGGGGAGGCAGGATGAGTGTAGAGATATATGCTACATGAGGGGAGGTAGGTTGAGTGTAGAGATATATGCTACATGAGGGGAGGTAGGATGGGTGTAGAGATGTGCGCTACACGAGGGGAGGCAGGATGAGTGTAGAGATATATGCTACATGAGGGGAGGTAGGTTGAGTGTAGAGATATATGCTACATGAGGGGAGGTAGGATGAGTGTCGAGATATATGCTACATGAGGAGAGGTAGGATGAGTGTAGAGATATATAAAATCAAAAGATTAGAAAATGAGGAGATCGAAACTAAAGAGTGAAACTAAAATAGAAAATAGAAAATAGCTCGCTAGTTATACACAAATTAACCAGCAACTGAGAGAAGAGTATTTGAGGCCTTAATTTCTTATTAAATAACAGGGATCTGTAGTGACTAACAATGTATTCATATAATCTTTATACACCCACGCCTGTATACTGAGTGATTCGATGAGTATGATAAACAAATAGTGGAGGCGGGCTCTGTACGCACGCAATGGGTAGAGTCGTTACAGAAATTCATAATACGTAAGGTCACCTTTGTCTATGTCCCTGGACATTCGGGAGTACGGGGAGATAAAAGAGCGGACAGGTTGGCTAGCTGCGCTGTCGTTGAGGACGGTCAACCAATGGATGGGGCGGACATCATCAATGCCCTTCGAGATGTGGGAAGAGCACCGGACTTTGACAAACACAGATCCACGTCACACCTTCGTATGAAAGAGATGGGAGTTAAGATGAGCACAGTCAGAAACGAGAAACTTAGTGGCCGTGTAAGAAGACTTATCAATCAACACAGAACTGGAGTCGTCAGTCGCTGGACACTGAGGGACTTGCTGAGGAGGGGATCTGAGCACCTATGGACATGTTCGGAGTGTAATGATGATGACCCGCAAATAACTCAACAACTCAATAACTGCCTGAAAGAGATCAAAAGAAGATTAGAAATAGCAACACACAAATTAAATACCACGAAGAAGATGTAGCAAAATGCCTGGAGAAATGAAAACAAAAAATATAGAAAAACAAAATAATAAAACAAACGGTATGGCTAAAGATTCACGTAACAAGTGGTCAACACAAACCAGAACATGTGCATTTATTTGCCTTGGCTCTACTGGCACAATACCTGCAAGGCACGTTCGAACACAGGGAAGTGACCTCTTTTTTTTTATTTTCCTCTCTTGAGTGTCTAGCATATTATCGCCATGTAGTTAGATTTGTTAATATACCCTAATATATATTTTGTGTGTTTGTTGTTCGTCCAGCTGAAGGCCTCTTGGCCGAAACGTTGACTTTTGTTACGTCCATTTCCACGTAAAGCTGTCACCATACCACTTTTTTCCTCTTTTTTTTAAGTATTGCTTTTATCATCAGCTTTACAGCAGCTTCGTATCTCTACGCATCTTGATGCCTTTACCTCTACCTGCAAGGCAGTAACATTTCAATTACAGAGGGCATTTATCTTCCCAATCGCAACATATGATTGTGAATCATGAGCAATTTCGCATCAGCAAAAAAAAAAAAAAAAAAGAAAAAAAGAAAATCGATTAATTCGAAACAAAATGCTGCAGAAAAATCCTTAAAATACATTGGATAATTAAAAAGAAGAATGAAGGAATATTAACAGATTTCAACATTAAAAATAAGTGGCTTACAAACAGCGTTCTACAGGGGAAACTAAAATACTATGGCCACGTCAACAGACAAAGCGGGAGAGAACAATAATGGAAGGCCTGGTTTCCTGGGCGACGCATCAGGGGCAGACCAAGAACAAGGTGATTTCAAGACGTCAATGAAACCTTGAACATGACAACAGAAGAAGTGGGAGATCTGGCTAGAGACAGAGATTCTTTCAGAAGATCTGTGGTGAAAGCAAAATTCAGCAAAGGACATACGACCTGATGATGAATTTCTTTTCATTAAATCAAAAATCTATAAAAATGCGTATGTCAATTTTATAAATATTGTATTCAAATAAATATAAATAAAGGTAAATAAATTTAAATATCTGGGAACAATGTTAACCTCAGATGGAAGATGTACAACAGAGGTGAGATGTAGAATGGCTCAGGCAAAAGCAGCTTTCCAAAAAAATTAAGCAAGATACTATACAATCCATTTTTGACAATAGAAACAAGAAAAAGAGTTCTTAAATGTTATGTAGAGCCTGTCTTAAAATATGGATGTGAATCATGGACAATAGGACAACAAACAAGAAATTTATTGGAAGCTGTAGAAATGTGGTTTTACAGAAAAATGTTGAGAATATCATGGACAGCTAAGAAGAGTAATGAAATTATTCTGAAAGAGGCCAAAGCAAAAAGAGAGCTAATATCCAATATTAGGAAGAAACAATCATCATTTTTTGGTCATGTAATGAGAAGAGAACAGCTGGAATATATTGTAACAACTGGGAAAACCGAGGGATGAAGAGGTATAGGGAATCAAAGAGAAAAGATACCAGACAGCTTAAGATAATGGTTTGGCAGAAGGTCAACAACAGAAATAATAAATAACTGTCGAGATCGAAAGTTGTGGAGAGACATGATCACCTAAGCCAGCAGGCACGGAACTTAATGACGATTCAAATAAACCACAAACCCGTCACGTGAACCATCAGTCGTGACTTCCCGATTCAAACATATTTCCAATTCTTACTGAATCCGTTAACACACCTCGACTATCTGAGCACACTATAATATCATGTTTAATGGACGCAGCATTTCTATCAATTGCAGACCGGCCTGGACAATATTGACACGGTTGAAGCGAAATACAACATTTGAATAAAGAATAACTGCGCCCCCTTTCACTTCGCTATTGCTATTTATAGCTCATGGGAAAACCCAGTACCGCCCGGACGGTTCATGGAAGAAAATGGGGGGGGGGGGGGGAAGCGGGGGAGGGAGGGAATAATCGATGTGCTCGTATTCGATTCCATCCCAGCGACTTCCGCATGGGGAAGTTGGTGAATAGAAGAATCGGCATTGATGCATCACTGACCGTCTCATTGGTATCTTTACTTCAGTAAACTGTTGCAAATTGACTTCAGAGATAATGAAGGTAATGTTAACATTGAAACGAATATTTCCTGTTCTCCGTACCCTTGCAACGTTAATTAATAGAAAAATTAGATGACGCAAGAGGAAAGGAGTCACTCAAGAGCAATATGGTTGGACTGAGAAAAAGAGGAGTCAACAAATGTTAGAGTTAGTGACGTCAGTCACAGCATGTCGAATGGGATCAATGTAGTTGAAAACTTCTCCTCTTGTGTAAACTACACATTCACATCTAAGAGTAAATCAGTGAAGATAACAAAATCATATTCTCTCTGTGGTTTTACTAACTACAGGTCAGGTGGCTTCTGTTGGATTGGAAATGATAACTTACCACCACAGTGTGTCTATATGTTTGGAATTGGAGTCATCAATGATGGCCTAACATCATCAAGTGCTACGACGATCATCATTTTCGGGAGGACGCGAACTTCCATGGTATATGGTGGATAGGCGGCAGAAACCATTGAAGGCTATGTCTGAAAAGTGTTCCTTGTTACAGTTTCATCATATTCCAAGTCCGGCTTGTTGCAGGAGCTACTGAGTTAAGTGCTCTGTGCACACCGTGAGCTGTGTGTCGCATCCGTTTTGATCATGTTTCGATATCCCGCTTGTTTACGATGAATGATGATATCGTATGACAGGGAACAGTTGGCTGTGTTCACTTTCTGCACGGTTTCGCCTTATGTCTTTTGGCGTGTGCTGAGACTGCTACGATGGGGACTACAGTTACCTTTCTTTGTTTGGGAGATGTGTTAGTAATTCGGATGATTCCACTGGCACGGGCGGTTGAGCAATTATGGATTTTAATTCGTTTGCTGTGATACCGAGGCCTTCCATAACCAATAACCAATAAACCAATAACAGCATGTCGAAATGTATAAATAGATCTAAGCACTAGTCTTACATGAGTAGTATACAAGGGTCCATCTGATTAGCATTTAGGCGCGAATTAACAAAGATATATAAGAGGCGCCTTTAGCGCCTAATGTACACGAGAGACAAGGGGAGTTAACCATGACTGCTCGTGTCGGGATGTTGACCTCTAGTCCCGGTGACCCCGGAAGTGACCTGTTTATGTCTGCTTTGTGCTGACTTTGGCGTTCTTCATGTACTGCTCGATAGTGATAGGTTAGTAGATTATACATCAATGAAAAACATTAAAGTTAAAACAGAAAACAAAAGATATATTTTATTCTTTTATTATCTCAATAGGTGTATAACATTACAAACATATTTAGTACATTGAGTAAATATTTAGTACAAGTATAACATTTATTTATAGCTATGTAGTTGGGTGTCTGCTTAGCGTTGTACCATAAATGAAGCATAAGGGTGAAACAGTTAGAGATTACTGGTTAGTCTAAGCTGGTAGTGTAAATATGTCTCTCGGTGTTAGTGGTTCGCTATCTCTCTCTCTCTCTCTCTCTCTCTCTCTCTCTCTCTTCTCTCTCTCTCTCTCTCTGTGTCTCTCTCTCTACTATTCCAGCCTAGATTTCCCTCCATTGAAACACTTACTCATTCTCTCCATTTATCCCTATCATCGCGCCTTCCTTCTCTCTCTCTCTCTCTCTCTCTTTCTCCCCTATCCTCTCTTAGACTTCTAACCTAGCAGTCCACCCTCCGCCTCTCCCTTTAGCTCCCCCGCCCTCCCTCATATTTTTAGCGTCCCTCCTATTGTAACACTTGATTATTCTCACCATTAATACATAGCATCTCGCCTTCTTTCTCATAGGCTTCTCTCGCTCTCTCTCTCTCTCTCTCTCTCTCTCTCGCTCTTCTAACCCCTACTAGACTTCTCTCCTACCATTCCACCTTTCTTCTCTATCTCTCTCTCTCTCTCTCTCTCTTTACCTCGCCTAGCGTTCCGCCTTCATTCGTATTTTTACCTTACCGCCAGTGTAACACATTAATAACATTGAATATCAATTACAAAAGACTTGAAAAATCTACTTTTTAAAGAACCAATAAGATAAACATATGAAAAACGAAGGAATAATACACGCGACAAGGCTTAACATACGTACTTTATACACATCACCATTAATACAACTGAAATTCCTTTAATGATAACCTACCACATCGTTATGAGCTAAGAGAAAAACAGAAAAAAATTCAACTTACACCGTAAAATATTCCACTAAAACACAGACCGCTAGACTGAACAGTACTATGAAAATAAACGTTCGTGAATCAAGCGCGCTTATAACACGAAGTCTCACATCCGACTAGTTTAATCTTGTAAATAAAAGTTAGGAGACAAGGGCAGAAACCTAGGAGGCAAGGGCAGAAACCTAGGAGGCAAGGGCAGAAACCTAGGAGGCAAGGACATAAACCTAGGAGGCAAGGACAGAAACCTAGGAGGCAAGGACAGAAACCTAGGAGGCAAGGACAGAAACCTAAGAGACGAGGGCAGAAACCAACGAGGGAAGGTCAGAAACCTAGGAGGCAAGGTCAGAAACCTAGGAGGCAAGGTCAGAAACCTAGGAGGCAAGGTCAGAAACCTAGGAGGCAAGGGCAGAAACCTAGGAGGCAAGGACAGAAACCTAGGAGGCATGGTCAGAAACCTAGGAAGGAGGGAAGGTCAGAAACCTAGGAGCAAGGCAGAAACCTCATAGAAACCTAAGAGGCAAGGGCAGAAACCTAAGAGGCAAAGACAGAAACCTAGGAGGCAAGGTCAGAAACCTAGGAGGCAAGGGCAGAAACCTAGGAGGCAAGGACAGAAAACTAGGAAGCAAAGGCTGAAAACAAGGAGGGAAGGTCAGAAACCTAGGAGGCAAGGGCAGAAACCTAAGAGGCAAGGGCAGAAACCTAGGAGGCAAGGACAGAAACCTAGGAGGCAAGGACAGAAACCTAGGAGGCAAGGGCAGAAACCTAGGAGGCCAGGGCAGAAACCTAAGCGGCAAGGACAGAAAACTAGGAAGCAAAGGCTGTTGGTCAAATCGAAAATATTTTACCCACAGAACACAAAAATATAGGCTCATACTCAAAAAATCGACCTCAACACCATAAAAAGGTACTCACATAGTCATACTAGTTAGACACATCGAACAGATAGTTACATCCAAAGTCCCAAAAAGAGTGGCCAAATCACTAACATTTTACCTCCAGAACACAAAAAAAAAAATTTAACTCATAAGCGAAAAAGTCGACCTCAAAACCCTAAAAATCTACTCACATAGTCATAATAGTTAGACACATCGAACAGATAGTTACAGCCAAAGCCAAAAAAAAAAGTTTGGTCAAATCGAAAATATTTTACCCACAGAACACAAAAGTGTAGGCTCATACTCAAAAAATCGACCTCAACACCATAAAAAAGGTACTCAGATAGTCATACTAGTTAGACACATCGAACAGATAGTTACATCCAAAGTCCCAAATCACTAACATTTTACCTCCAGAACACAAAAATGTAGGCTCATACTCAAAAAAGCGACCTCAAAACCATAAAAATCTACTCACATAGTCATACTAGTTAGACACATCGAACAGATAGTTACAGCCAAAGTCCCAAAAAAGTTTGGTCAAATCGAAAATATTTTACCCACAGAACACAAAAATGTAGGCTCATACTAAAAAAATCTACCTCAACACCATAAAAAGGTCATACTAGTTAGACACATCGAACAGATAGTTACATCCAAAGTTCCGCCAAATCGCAAACATTATACCCCAGAACACAAAAATTTAGGCTCATACTCAAAAAGTCGACCTAAAAATCCCAAAAAGCTACTCACATAGTCATAATTGTTAGACACAACGAGTAGAAAGTTATATTCAAAGTCCAAAAACGTTATTTTAGACATCCCCATAGCAAAAATTTACATAGAAAACCACTTTTAGGATTTTACCCCCTTATCATTTTTAGGGTTACGCCCATGAAATCGGTAAAAAAAAATCGTAATTTTAGCACGTAGGCTTACCTAAAACTTTATTTTAGACCTGTGTCTCTCTATGTCTTAAAACTAGATGATGACTATAATTTTAGGTTACACAAATAACACGTGGATACTAAAAAAATCAACGTTTCGAAAATAGGTTACTAAAATAACACGTCTTCTAGTAAGTGACTCATACAAGATATCGATAAAAATCGTAAATTTACCACGTAGGCTTACCTAAAACTTTATTTTAGACATCCCCACACCAAAAATTTATTAAAAATCACTTTTGAAATTGTTACCCCCCCCTGACCATTTTTGAGGGTTACGCCCCTGAAATCGATAAAAATCGTAAATTTAGCACGTAGGCTTACCTAAAACTTTATTTTAGACTTCCCCATACCAAAAATTTACTTAAAAATCACTTTTAGGATTTTACCCCCTTACTATTTTTTAGGGTTACGCCCATAAAATCGGTAAAAAAAGCGTAAATTTTCACTCTAGGCATACCCCAAACTTTATTTTAGACATCCCCATTGCAAAAATTTACATTAAAAACCACTTTTAGGATTTTACCCCCATATCATTTTTGAGTGTTACGCCCATGAAATCGATAAAAAATTGAAATATAACCTCAAGGCATACCTCAAACTTTATTTTAGACATCCCCATACCAAAAATTTACTGAAAAATCACTTTTGAAATTGTTACCCCCTTACCATTTTTGAGGGCTACGCCCATGGAATCGATAAAAATCGTAATTTTAGCACGTAGGCTTACCTAAAACTTTATTTTAGACATCCCCATAACAAAGATTTACATTAAAAACCACTTTTAGGATTTTACCCCCAGACCATTTTTGAGGGTTACGCCCATGGAATCGATAAAAATCGTAAATTTATCACGTAGGCTTACCTAAAACTTTATTTTAGACATCCCCCACCAAAAATTAACTCAAAAATCACTTTTTAAATTGTTACCCCCCCCCCCCCTTAAAATTTTTGAGGGTTACGCCCCTGAAATTGATAAAAAATTGAAATATAACCTCAAGGCATACCTCCCACATAATTTTTGACACCCCTACATATCAAACTCCATAAAAAAAAAAAAAACAACAAAAAGCTAGTAGTAGTTGTGGCTGTGAACCCACTCCACAGGTGGAATAACATGCACCGAAACTGCACCAAAACCGCACGAGAAGTAGTATGTTAGGGTGTGTTCACATCCACTACTAGTACTAGCTTTTTGTTGTTTTTTTGATGGAGTTTGATATGTAGGGGTGTCAAAAATTATGTGGGAGGTATGCCTTGAGGTTATATTTCAATTTTTTATCAATTTCAGGGGCGTAACCCTCAAAAATTTTAAGGGGGGTAACAATTTAAAAAGTGATTTTTGAGTTAATTTTTGGTGTGGGGATGTCTAAAATAAAGTTTTAAGTAAGCCTACGTGATAAATTTACGATTTTTATCGATTCCATGGGCGTAACCCTCAAAAATGGTCTGGGGGTAAAATCCTAAAAGTGGTTTTTAATGTAAATCTTTGTTATGGGGATGTCTAAAATAAAGTTTTAGGTAAGCCTACGTGCTAAAATTACGATTTTTATCGATTCCATGGGCGTAGCCCTCAAAAATGGTAAGGGGGTAACAATTTCAAAAGTGATTTTTCAGTAAATTTTTGGTATGGGGATGTCTAAAATAAAGTTTGAGGTATGCCTTGAGGTTATATTCAATTTTTTATCGATTTCATGGGCGTAACACTCAAAAATGATATGGGGGTAAAATCCTAAAAGTGGTTTTTAATGTAAATTTTTGCAATGGGGATGTCTAAAATAAAGTTCGGGGTATGCCTAGAGTGAAAATTTACGATTTTTTACCGATTTTATGGGCGTATCCCTAAAAAATAGTAAGGGGGTAAAATCCTAAAAGTGATTTTTAAGTAAATTTTTGGTATGGGGATGTCTAAAATAAAGTTTTAGGTAAGCCTACGTGCTAAATTTACGATTTTTATCGATTTCAGGGGCGTAACCCTCAAAAATGGTCAGGGGGGGGGGGTGTAACAATTTCAAAAGTGATTTTTAATAAATTTTTGGTGTGGGGATGTCTAAAATAAAGTTTTAGGTAAGCCTACGTGGTAAATTTACGATTTTTATCGATATCTTGTATGAGTTACTTACTAGAAGACGTGTTATTTTAGTAACCTATTTTCGAAACGTTGATTTTTTTAGTATCCACGTGTTATTTGTGTAACCTAAAATTATAGTCATCATCTAGTTTTAAGACATAGAGAGACACAGGTCTAAAATAAAGTTTTAGGTAAGCCTACGTGCTAAAATTACGATTTTTTTTACCGATTTCATGGGCGTAACCCTAAAAATGATAAGGGGGTAAAATCCTAAAAGTGGTTTTCTATGTAAATTTTTGCTATGGGGATGTCTAAAATAACGTTTTTGGACTTTGAATATAACTTTCTACTCGTTGTGTCTAACAATTATGACTATGTGAGTAGCTTTTTGGGATTTTTAGGTCGACTTTTTGAGTATGAGCCTAAATTTTTGTGTTCTGGGGTATAATGTTTGCGATTTGGCGGAACTTTGGATGTAACTATCTGTTCGATGTGTCTAACTAGTATGACCTTTTTATGGTGTTGAGGTAGATTTTTTTAGTATGAGCCTACATTTTTGTGTTCTGTGGGTAAAATATTTTCGATTTGACCAAACTTTTTTGGGACTTTGGCTGTAACTATCTGTTCGATGTGTCTAACTAGTATGACTATGTGAGTAGATTTTTATGGTTTTGAGGTCGCTTTTTTGAGTATGAGCCTACATTTTTGTGTTCTGGAGGTAAAATGTTAGTGATTTGGGACTTTGGATGTAACTATCTGTTCGATGTGTCTAACTAGTATGACTATGTGAGTACCTTTTTTATGGTGTTGAGGTCGATTTTTTGAGTATGAGCCTACACTTTTGTGTTCTGTGGGTAAAATATTTTCGATTTGACCAAACTTTTTTTTTTGGCTTTGGCTGTAACTATCTGTTCGATGTGTCTAACTATTATGACTATGTGAGTAGATTTTTAGGGTTTTGAGGTCGACTTTTTCGCTTATGAGTTAAATTTTTTTTTTGTGTTCTGGAGGTAAAATGTTAGTGATTTGGCCACTCTTTTTGGGACTTTGGATGTAACTATCTGTTCGATGTGTCTAACTAGTATGACTATGTGAGTACCTTTTTATGGTGTTGAGGTCGATTTTTTGAGTATGAGCCTATATTTTTGTGTTCTGTGGGTAAAATATTTTCGATTTGACCAACAGCCTTTGCTTCCTAGTTTTCTGTCCTTGCCGCTTAGGTTTCTGCCCTGGCCTCCTAGGTTTCTGCCCTTGCCTCCTAGGTTTCTGTCCTTGCCTCCTAGGTTTCTGTCCTTGCCTCCTAGGTTTCTGCCCTTGCCTCTTAGGTTTCTGCCCTTGCCTCCTAGGTTTCTGACCTTCCCTCCTTGTTTTCAGCCTTTGCTTCCTAGTTTTCTGTCCTTGCCTCCTAGGTTTCTGCCCTTGCCTCCTAGGTTTCTGACCTTGCCTCCTAGGTTTCTGTCTTTGCCTCTTAGGTTTCTGCCCTTGCCTCTTAGGTTTCTATGAGGTTTCTGCCTTGCTCCTAGGTTTCTGACCTTCCCTCCTTCCTAGGTTTCTGACCATGCCTCCTAGGTTTCTGTCCTTGCCTCCTAGGTTTCTGCCCTTGCCTCCTAGGTTTCTGACCTTGCCTCCTAGGTTTCTGACCTTGCCTCCTAGGTTTCTGACCATGCCTCCTAGGTTTCTGACCTTCCCTCGTTGGTTTCTGCCCTCGTCTCTTAGGTTTCTGTCCTTGCCTCCTAGGTTTCTGTCCTTGCCTCCTAGGTTTCTGTCCTTGCCTCCTAGGTTTCTGTCCTTGCCTCCTAGGTTTCTGCCCTTGCCTCCTAGGTTTCTGCCCTTGCCTCCTAGGTTTCTGCCCTTGTCTCCTAACTTTTATTTACAAGATTAAACTAGTCGGATGTGAGACTTCGTGTTATAAGCGCGCTTGATTCACGAACGTTTATTTTCATAGTACTGTTCAGTCTAGCGGTCTGTGTTTTAGTGGAATATTTTACGGTGTAAGTTGAATTTTTTTCTGTTTTTCTCTTAGCTCATAACGATGTGGTAGGTTATCATTAAAGGAATTTCAGTTGTATTAATGGTGATGTGTATAAAGTACGTATGTTAAGCCTTGTCGCGTGTATTATTCCTTCGTTTTTCATATGTTTATCTTATTGGTTCTTTAAAAAGTAGATTTTTCAAGTCTTTTTGTAATTGATATTCAATGTTATTAATGTGTTACACTGGCGGTAAGGTAAAAATACGAATGAAGGCGGAACGCTAGGCGAGGTAAAGAGAGAGAGAGAGAGAGAGAGAGAGAGAGAGAGAGAGAGATAGAGAAGAAAGGTGGAATGGTAGGAGAGAAGTCTAGTAGGGGTTAGAAGAGCGAGAGAGAGAGAGAGAGCGAGAGAAGCCTATGAGAAAGAAGGCGAGATGCTATGTATTAATGGTGAGAATAATCAGGTGTTACAATAGGAGGGACGCTAAAAATATGAGGGAGGGCGGGGGAGCTAAAGGGAGAGGCGGAGGGTGGACTGCTAGGTTAGAAGTCTAAGAGAGGATAGGGGAGAAAGAGAGAGAGAGAGAAGGAAGGCGCGATGATAGGGATAAATGGAGAGAATGAGTAAGTGTTTCAATGGAGGGAAATCTAGGCTGGAATAGTAGAGAGAGAGACACAGATAGAGAGAGAGAGAGAAAGAGAGAGACAGAGAGAGAGAGAGATAGCGAACCACTAACACCGAGAGACATATTTACACTACCAGCTTAGACTAACCAGTAATCTCTAACTGTTTCACCCTTATGCTTCATTTATGGTACAACGCTAAGCAGACACCCAACTACATAGCTATAAATAAATGTTATACTTGTACTAAATATTTACTCAATGTACTAAATATGTTTGTAATGTTATACACCTATTGAGATAATAAAAGAATAAAATATATCTTTTGTTTTCTGTTTTAACTTTAATGTTTTTCATTGATGTATAATCTACTAACCTATCACTATCGAGCAGTACATGAAGAACGCCAAAGTCAGCACAAAGCAGACATAAACAGGTCACTTCCGGGGTCACCGGGACTAGAGGTCAACATCCCGACACGAGCAGTCATGGTTAACTCCCCTTGTCTCTCGTGTACATTAGGCGCTAAAGGCGCCTCTTATATATCTTTGTTAATTCGCGCCTAAATGCTAATCAGATGGACCCTTGTATACTACTTACATGCAATGAAGATTATATGTATACTAACTATTAACACAGATGATGACGCTGGATAAGACACACACTGCGGAAGCCAACTTAGAGTATTACACAACAGGAGGTTTTTTTTTGGAAACCCCGGGGAAAAGACAAAGAGGAAGACAAAGGAATTCTTGGAGAAGACAAATAGAAGCAGAGATGAAGATGATGGCGAAGACATGGAATGATCTTAAAAGAATGGCAAAAAACAGAACGACTTGGAAAGTGTTTGTTGAAGATCAATGCTCCACGGGGAGCTGAAAGTGTTTGTTGAAGATCAATGCTCCACGGGGAGCTGAAAGTGTGTGTTGAAGATCAATGCTCCACGGGGAGCTGAAAGTGTTTGTTGAAGATCAATGCTCCACGGGGAGCTGAAAGTGTTTGTTGAAGATCAATGCTCCACGGGGAGCTGAAAGTGTTTGTTGAAGACCTATACTCCACGGGGAGCTGAAAGTGTTTGTTGAAGACCTATACTCCACGGGGAGCTAAAAGTGTTTGTTGAAGACCTATACTCCACGGGGAGCTGAAAGTGTTTGTTGAAGACCTATACTCCACGGGGAGCTAAAAGTGTTTGTTGAAGACCTATACTCCACGGGGAGCTGAAAGTGTTTGTTGAAGACCTATACTCCACGGGGAGCTAAAAGTGTTTGTTGAAGACCTATGCTCCACAGGAAGCTGAAAGTGTTTGTTGAAGACCTATACTCCACGGGGAGCTGAAAGTGTTTGTTGAAGACCTATACTCTACAGGGAACTGAAAGTGTTTGTTGAAGACCTATGCACCACAGGGAGCTGAAAGTGTTTGTTGAAGACCTATGCTCCACAGGGAGCTGAAAGTGTTTGTTGAAGACCTATGCTCCACGGGGAGCTGAAAGTGTTTGTTGAAGACCTATGCTCCACAGGAAGCTGAAAGTGTTTGTTGAAGACCTAAACTCCACAGGAAGCTGAAAGTGTTTGTTGAAGACCTAAACTCCACAGGTAGCTGAAAGTGTTTGTTGAAGACCTACACTCCACAGGGAGCTGAAAGTGTTTGTTGAAGACCTATGCTCCACAGGGAGCTGAAAGTGTTTGTTGAAGAACTATACTCCACAGGGAGCTGAAAGTGTTTGTTGAAGACCTATACTCCACAGGGAGCTGAAAGTGTTTGTTGAAGACCTAAACTCCACAGGGAGCTGAAAGTGTTTGTTGAAGACCTAAACTCCACAGGGAGCTGAAAGTGTTTGTTGAAGACCTAAGCTCCACAGGGAGCTGAAAGTGTTTGTTGAAGACCTATGCTCCACAGGGATCTGAAAGTGTTTGTTGAAGACCTATACTCCACAGGGAGCTGGAACGTAGAAGAAGAAAGAGGAAGAACTATCAACACGTTGAGTAAGATATATAATAAAATTATAAAAACATAAATTGGTATTAAGCTACTATTACTATAGGGATTAATTGTCCTCTCTCCGGCATTCAACCGATGACCACCATAGGGATTAATTGTCCTCTCTCCGGCATTCAACCAATGACCACTATAGGAACTGATTGTCCTCTCTCCGGCATTCAACCGATGACCACTTTAGGAATTGATTGTCCTCTCTCCTGCATTCAACCGACGACCACTATAGAAATTGATTGTCTTCTCTCCGGCATTCAACCGATGACCACTATAGGAATTGATTGTCCTCTCTCCGGCATTCAACCGATGACCACTATAGGAATTGATTGTCCTCTCTCCGACTTTCAACCGATGACCACTATAGGAATTGATTGTCCTCTCTCCGACATTCAACCGATGACCACTATAGGAATTGATTGTCCTCTCTCCGACATTCAACCGATGACCACTATAGGAATTGATTGTCCTCTCTCCGGCATTCAACCGATGACCACTATAGGAATTGATTGTCCTCTCTCCGGCATTCAACCGATGACCACTATAGTAATTGATTGTCCTCTCTCCGGCATTCAACCGATGACCACTATAGGAATTGATTGTCCTCTCTCCGACATTCAACCGATGACCACTATAGGAATTGATTGTCCTCTCTCCGGCATTCAACCGATGACCACTATAGGAATTGATTGTCCTCTCTCCGACATTCAACCGATGACCACTATAGGAATTGATTGTCCTCTCTCCGACATTCAACCGATGACCACTATAGGAATTGATTGTCCTCTCTCCGACATTCAACCGATGACCACTATAGGAATTGATTGTCCTCTCTCCGGCATTCAACCGATGACCACTATAGGAATTGATTGTCCTCTCTCCGGCATTCAACCGATGACCACTATAGGAATTGATTGTCCTCTCTCCGGCATTCAACCGATGACCACTATAGGAATTGATTGTCCTCTCTCCGGCATTCAACCGATGACCACTATAGGAATTGATTGTCCTCTCTCCGGCATTCAACCGATGACCACTATAGGAATTGATTGTCCTCTCTCCGACATTCAACCGATGACCACTATAGGAATTGATTGTCCTCTCTCCGACATTCAACCGATGACCACTATAGGAATTGATTGTCCTCTCTCCGGCATTCAACCGATGACCACTATAGGAATTTATTGTCCTCTCTCCGACATTCAACCGATGACCACTATAGGAATTGATTGTCCTCTCTCTGACATTCAACCGATGACCACTATAGGAATTGATTGTCCTCTCTCCGACATTCAACCGATGACCACTATAGGAATTGATTGTCCTCTCTCTGACATTCAACCGATTCTGAGAAAGTAAAGCGGCACGGGCGTAGAACTAACCACATTACCCCAAAAATTATGTGCCGAAGGTCTGTCAAATGTATGGTCACTAAGACCATATTCCCTATACACCACTTGGCATGACGGGGGTACTTTACTTTTTACTATGTTATGTTATGTTATGTTATGTTATGTTATGTTATGTTATGTTTATGTTAATGTTTTATTATGTTATTAGGACCGCGATAGCTCAGCGGTTAGTGAACTGGATTACAATGGATAAGAGGTCGGGTTTGTTCATGATTGGGGCCTTTCGGGTTTACCCAGCCTTAAATGGGTACCGGATTTTTTTTCTGGGAAGGTAAAGCGGCACGGGCGTAGTACTGACCATATTACACCAAAAATCATGTTCCGAAGGTCTGTAAAAATTATAGTCCCTAACACTATATTCCCCATATTATCCTTGGCGTGACGGGGCTCTTTACTTTTTGTTGATGCTATATTATGTTATGTTACTTTTACTTTACTTCTACTGTTACTTTACTTTACTTTATTTTTACTTTATTTTTACTTTACTTTACCTTATTTTACGTTATGTTACGTTATGTTATGTTCTGTTATGTTGCGTAATGTTATGTTACTTCACTTTACGTTTGTTATGTTACGTTACGTTATGTTATGTTACGTTATGTTACGTTATGTTACGTTATGTTACGTTATGTTATGCTACGTTACGTTACGTTATGTTATGTTATGTTATGTTATGTTATGTTATGTTATGTTATGTTATGTTATGTTATGTTATGTTATGTTTTGTTATGTTATGTTATGTTATGTTATGCTTCGTTACGTTATGTTATGTTATGATTCGTTACGTTACGTTATGTTATGTTATGTTATGTTATGTTATGCTTCGTTACGTTATGTTATGTTATGTTATGTTATGCTTCGTTACGTTACGTTACGTTATGTTATGTTATGTTATGCTTCGTTACGTTATGTTATGCTACGTTACGTTATGTTATGTTATGCTTCGTTACGTTATGTTATGTTATGTTATGCTTCGTTACTTCGTTACGTTATGTTATGGTATGTTATGTTATGTTATGTTATGCTTCGTTACGTTATGTTACGTTATGTTATTTTATTTTATGTTACGTTATGTTATTTTATTTTATGTTACGTTATGTTATGCAACGTTACGTTATGTTATGTTACGTTATGTTAGGATCATCATCACCGCTCACCGAACGAACCCACTAGTACTCAACCCATCTCCAAATATCGAGAATCTCCGAGGAGAACCATCACCGCCTGCAAGAGCTCCGTAGCACGGTCAGGGATCAATATGGGCAGATTTTTTCCGGACAACTTCCAGTTTTATGATCTACAATTTTCGATCTTTAATTCCCAGGGTTCTTTAACGTGCGTGAGTGTACACGGGGTCCACTGTCGCCGTTATTCGAGAAGCCACAGAGATTAGAGTGATTAGAGGCCACAGAGATGGGATTTCTCAGAAGAATGTTGAAAGTTCCCTGGACAGCTAAAAAGACCAATGAGGAAGTTCTCAAAGAGGCCAACACAAAAAGGGAGCTCATAAAAAACATCAGAAAGAAGCAATCAACATTTTTCGGGCACATCATGAGAAGAGGAAAGTTGGAATACTTGGTTACAACTGGCAAAATGAAAGGAAAGAGAGATCGCGGACGACAAAGAGAGAAAATACTGGATAGCTTGGTGTTATGGCATGCAAAACAGTCAACAACAGAACTGATACGATGCACTGTAGATAGATGATTGTGGAGGGACATGATCACCTATGCTAACCGGTATGGCATATGATGATGATGAAATCCCTAGAGACTAGGAATTGAATTTTGCGTGTTAATCCATTAGAACACCTCTAGAACTCAATATGAATCAGTTCAAAGAAAGCATCCGTCAGCTCAAGGCTGGGGACATCTCCACACAGCTCGTCCCGATATGGTCCCGGTGATGGCCACAAGAGCCTACACAGGTCATAATTTTTTGTTTCTTTGTTTGTTTTTTTCTTTCGTTCGCCAGCTTTTACCTCTGACGAAGTCCCTAGAGACTATGAACTGAATTTTGCGTGTTAATCCATTTTTTCCATGGCAGCCGTGTGCACAGGGGTCCCTCGCCGCACAGGCAGATAACTCCGACTTCGAAGGTACTCATATTTTTTCCGTCGATGAGTAATTGACGTTTCAAGCCGGGCCTCGCTGCTGAGACCATTGGGGTAGTTGTCGCAGAGTTGTTGTTGTTGTTGATGAATTACCACGAGTTGATAGGAGCATGTTTGTCCTTTGACTCATAGAATGTGGCGGGTCGTAATGGCTTTCTTGACATTCCCGGCTCTTACTGGAGGTTGGAGTTCGTCTGTCCCAGGCTATGCTGGGAAACTACTAGTCCAGCCCAGAGGTACTGCAATACTGGGTCCTCAATCAGTAACAGCCACCACTACAGGGAACACGTCGATCCTAGCTTCTGTTAGCCAGTCTGTTTTGACGCAGACTGTTACCAGGGGAGACCACGAGGAGGTAGAACTGCTAGGTCTTGGTCAGCTGATGGTGCGCCGGCCCTGCTATTGCGGCCGCAGGTCGCAGGTCGCAGGTCGCAGGCGCTTATCCTCCTCCAGTTGTCCCAGAGAGAAATCATAAATAAAAATCCCAACCGGTGTAGCCGGCGAGATTTGAACCCATAACCTCTCTGTCTCGAGTCCAACCAGTCCCCCCGGGCCCGGGTTCGATCCCCAGAAGTGGCAGATTTTTTTTTGGGGGGGGGTTTTGTTCATACCGACAAAGCTCCGGGGTTCATTCATCATCTAAAAATGGGTACCAGAGATTTTTCTGGGAAGTAAAGACAGCCATGTTCGTTGTACTGGGAAACATGTGGGAGTCCAAAGAAATTAGGTTAAATACAAAAATAAGAATTTTCAACTCCAATGTTATAAAACACAACAGCCTAATAAAAGTAATAATGGAAGGGAAAGCACAAGGTAAAAGAGGCAGAGGCAGACCAAGACTAACATGGACGAGTAACATCAAAAGATCGATAAGTCAACCTATGACAATCTGCACCATCATAGCAAGAGACAGAGTGGAATGGCGCTCCATGGTAGCCAACCTTCGATGCGGAGACGACACTCAGTGATGAATGTTAAGTCAGTCCTATTATATGGCTGTGAAACATGGAGAACAACAAAATTGACAATAATGAAAATACAGACTTTCATTATTGGATGCTTACGCAGAATAAAAGGATGGAAATGGCAGAACAAAATCACTAACATAGAATTATGGAAATGTACCGGTCAAATACCAGTGGATAAAGAGATACAGCGAAGATGATGGTGCTGGATAGTACACAACACTGCGGAAGACAACTGAGAGTATTACACAACAGGTCCTTTTTCGGAATCCCCAGGAGAAAAGACAAAGAGGAAGACCAAGGAATTCTTGGAGAAGACATGTAGAAGCAGAGATGAAGATGATGGGGAAGACATGGAATGATCTTAAAAGAATGGCAAGAAACAGAACGACTTGGAAAGTGTTTGTTGAAGACCTATGCTCCACAGGGAGCTGAAAGGTAGAAGAAGAAGAAGAAGAAGAAGAAGAAGAAGAAGAAGAAGAGGAAGAAGAAGAAGAAGAAAGGCGGCCTTACGTGATACAGACCACCATCACCAAAAAATCTGTTGTGGAAAAACATGGGCATTAACGCTATATTCCTCATACACCTGGCACGGTATGGAGATGTGTGTGTGGGGGGGGGGGGCTTTTTACTGGTTTTAATCGAAGCCATCAGGTCTCACTACCAAGAGAGAGAGGACTAGACATTAGGTCTCACTACCAAGAGAGAGAGGACTAGACATCAGGTCTCACTACCAAGAGAGAGAGGACTAGACATCAGGTCTCACTACCAAGAGAGAGAGGACTAGACATCAGGTCTCACTACCAAGAGAGAGAGGACTAGACATCAGGTCTCACTACCAAGAGAGAGGACTAGACATCAGGTCTCACTACCAAGAGAGAGGACTAGACATCAGGTCTCACTACCAAGAGAGAGGACTAGACATCAGGTCTCACTACCAAGAGAGAGGACTAGACATCAGGTCTCACTACCAAGAGAGAGGACTAGACATCAGGTCTCACTACCAAGAGAGAGGACTAGACATCAGGTCTCACTACCAAGAGAAAGAACTAGACATCAGGTCTCACTACCAAGAGAGAGAGGACTAGACATCAGGTCTCACTACCAAGAGAGAGAGGACTAGACATCAGGTCTCACTACCAAGAGAGAGAGGACTAGACATCAGGTCTCACTACCAAGAGAGAGAGGACTAGACATCAGGTCTCACTACCAAGAGAAAGAACTAGACATCAGGTCTCACTACCAAGAGAGAGAGGACTAGACATCAGGTCTCACTACCAAGAGAGAGAGGACTAGACATCAGGTCTCACTACCAAGAGAAAGAACTAGACATCAGGTCTCACTACCAAGAGAGAGAGGACTAGACATCAGGTCTCACTACCAAGAGAGAGGACTAGACATCAGGTCTCACGACCAAGAGAGAGGACTAGACATTAGGTCTCACTACCAAGAGAGAGGACTAGACATCAGGTCTCACTACCAAGAGAGAGGACTAGACATTAGGTCTCACTACCAAGAGAGAGGACTAGACATCAGGTCTCACTACCAAGAGAGAGGACTAGACATCAGGTCTCACTACCAAGAGAGAGGACTATTCATTAGGTCTCACTACCAAGAGACCAGGGCAGGGTAAAGCCAAGAGCAAACCACTGATTTAATTTTCTTTATTTTTGGAATCATGATCCTTAAAAGACTGAGTAACATCAAAAGGTGGACAAATCAGCCTATGACAACCTGCACCATCAAAGCAAGAGACGGAGCGGAATGGCGCTCCATGGTAGCCAACCTTCGGAGATGACACTTGATGATGATGGTTTTTGGAATAAATATTTTCCACTGGTGGAATTGGATCCTGGATCTTCCTGTCTAGATGTCAACGTCTTACCTCTAGACCACCCAGCCCATCAAACCTTAATACATATACCTAGTCTTTACTTCCAACTGACGTTACCAACATTCGCGGTATTCCCATATCCGCTCCACCAAATGTTAAACATTAACATAACATTAAAGTTGAGACAATGAGCACAAAACTAAAAGACAAAATAATTACTTCCAACTGACGTTACCAACATTCGCGGTATTCCCATATCCGCTCCACCAAATGTTAAACATTAACATTAACATAACAATAAAGTTGAGACAATGAGCACAAAACTAAAAGACAAAATAATTACTTCGAACTGACGTTACCAACATTCGCGGTTTTACCATATCCGCTCCACGAACCTTTCCAACAACCAAGTGCTCGTCTACTGATTGTTCCCACCCTGCATTGATTGAACCTGTTGCGGTCGTTTCGGCTGAGGATGCCTGTCCTACTTTCGTGGCGCCTCGTTCCACCATTCTTTTAACACGTGACTTATCCCTTCTCCCCTCCCCCCTCCTCTTTCTTCGTTGTCACCTTCTAGTGATAAGTAGTCTCCAAAAGCCCTCACACTGACATTTATGTCCATTTTTAAGGTCCCCTACGCAATGACAGACCCCGCCAAGCTGTCACTTTGCCATCATAAATCTAAGTTAAGCTGTTAACGTAGAGACACGTAAAGCACAAATTTACAGTCAGGCTATCGGGATCAAGAAAGATCTATATCACTACACGCTGGACCTTAAATACATAGTCTTCCTTTGACCATGTAACTTACTGTGATTTTTACCTAATCTACTATAGGTCATGCTATTTATTGTGACCTTATCTAATCTACTATAGGTCATGCTATTTATTGTGACCTTACCTAATCTACTATAGGTCATGCTATTTATTGTGACCTTACCTAATCTACTATAGGTCATGCTATTTATTGTGACCTTACCTAATCTACTAAAGGTCATGCTATTTATTGTGACCTTATCTAATCTACTATAGGTCATGCTATTTATTGTAACCTTACCTAATCTACTAAAGGTCATGCTATTTATTGTGACCTTACCTAATCTACTATAGGTCATATTATTTATTGTGACCTTATCTAATCTACTATAGGTCATATTATTTATTGTGGCCTTACCTAATCTACTATAGGTCATATTATTTATTGTGACCTTATCTAATCTACTATAGGTCATATTATTTATTGTGACCTTATCTAATCTACTATAGGTCATATTATTTATTGTGGCCTTACCTAATCTACTATAGGTCATATTATTTATTGTGACCTTATCTAATCTACTATAGGTCATATTATTTATTGTGACCTTACCTAATCTAATATAGGTCATATTGTTTATTGTGACCTTACCTAATCTACTATAGGTCATATTGTTTATTGTGACCTTACCTAATCAACTATAAGTCATATTATTTATTGTGACCTTACCTAATCTACTATAGGTCATATTGTTTATTGTGACCTTATCTAATCTACTATATGTCATATTATTTATTGTGACCTTACCTAATCTTCTATAGGTCATATTTTTTATTGTGACCTTACCTAATCTACTATAGGTCATGTTATTTATTGTGACCTTACCTAATCTACTATAGGTCATATTATTTATTGTGACCCTACCTAATCTACTATAGGTCATATTATTTATTGTGACCTTACCTAATCTACTATAGGTCATGTTATTTATTGTGACCTTACCTAATCTACTATAGGTCATATTGTTTATTGTGATCTTACCTATCTACTATAGACCATATAATCTATTATGACTTTACATAATCTATTATAGACCTTTAATGGATACGAATCTTGGACAATAGGACAACAGACAAGAAAATGTGGTTTTACATAAGAATGTTGAGAGTACCATGGACAGCTAAGAAGAGTAATGAAGATGTTCTGATAGAGGCCAAAGCAAAAAGAGAGCTAATTTCCAATATTAGGAAGAAACAATCATCATTTTTTGGCCATGTAATGAGAAGAGAACAACTGGAATATATTGTAACAACTGGAAAAATTGAGGGACGAAGAAATAGAGGGAAGCAAAGAGAAAAAAATAGCAGACAGCTTAAAAGAATGGCTTGGCAGAAGGTCAACAACAGAAATTATAAATAGCTGCCGAGATCGAAAGTTGTGGAGAGACATGATCACCTACGCCAGCAGGCCCGGTACTTGATGATGATGATTATGATTAAAGACCTTATAATCTATTGTGACCTTACCTAATCTACTATAGACCATATAATTTATTATAAAAGTAAAAAAAAAGAGTAAAGTACCCCCGTCCCGCCAAGTGGCGTATAGGGAAATATGGTGTTAGTGGAGACTTTAACAGCCATTCACAGAGCTGGGGCTATGAAGATATGGACAAGAGAGGTGAAGAACTTGAAAATTGGCAGGATGACAATGGGCTTATACTATTAAACCAGGCAACAGATCCACCAACATTCTATTCCAGATCATGGCATACCACATCTACACCAGACCTTGCTTTCCATTCACCAGACCTGGATTGGAATATCACACGTATTGTTGGGAAACAACTTGGAGGCAGCGACCACCGACCTGTCTTTTTAGTGGTGCAAAATGAGGCCGTCAGGGAGAGCAGCACTCTCTCCAGATGGAATTACAAAAAGGCAGACTGGAAAATGTATCAACATTACACCAGTGTACTGACTAAAGATCTAAATACAGACAGAGACATCAACAAAATAGTTGATGAATTCAGTAGACTAATAATACAAGCTGCCAGTGAAACAATACCCAGAGGGCACGGAAACACTACAAACCATACTGGAATAGTGAACTAGAGCAACTGCACAATGACATGGAAACATCTCGAAAACAAGCAGAAAATAACCCCTGCCAGGAACACCACAATAACTATCAGCATGCTAAAGCCAAATTTCAATGGGCTAAACTACAAGCCAGACGGAGAAGTTGGAAAGAGAAAACAGAGTACATGAATCTAGAACGAGACACAAGAAAAGTGTGGAAGCTTGTAAAACAGCTGAATGATGAGGGTACAGAAGGGAACACAAAAATTACACTGAAGAAGGATGGAAACATTCTAACAGGTAAACATGCAGCAAATCACTTTGCAGACTCCTTTGCAAATGACAACAATATTGAAATTAGCCTAGAGAAACGTCAAGAGACCCGTCTAAAACAACAAAATGCAAGACAAGAAGAGACTGCACATGAAGTCATGGAAATACCCATTACACAAAGAGAGCTAGAGCTGGCAATATCCAAATTAAAAATGAAAAAGTCACCAGGTAGTGATGGAGTGTCTAATGAAATGATTAAGAACTTGGGAACTGCAGCTAAAGCAAAACTACTGCAGATCTACAACATTTGCTGGATCACAGGTAAAGTGCCACAGGCATGGAGAGAAGCAATTATGATACCATTACTAAAGCCAGGAAAAGATGGTTCAATGACATCCAGCTATAGACCAATCAGCCTTACAAGCTGTTTGTGTAAAACAATGGAACGTATAATCAATCTCAGACTGCAGTGGTACCTGGAAAGTGAAAATCTCCTTGTCCCACAACAAGCAGGCTTTAGACAGTGTTACTCTACCGAAGATCAGGCAACCTATCTTTCCCAGGAAATTGAGGATGCGTTTCAAGAAAAGAAACTGGTACTAGCAGCATGGATAGACCTAAAGAAAGCATTTGATAAGGTATGGAAGGAAGGGCTTTTGAAGAAACTGAGAAATTATGGAGTAAATGGCAGGATGTACAAATGGGTCAAAGCATACCTGCATAACAGGAGAGCCAGAGTGCAACTGGATGGTCTTAAGAGTAAGAAGGTCTTACTGCGCCAGGGCGTTCCACAGGGAGGGGTACTATCTCCAACACTTTTTCTGATCTACATCAATGACCTAGTTACTGAACTACCACATGGTATCAAAGTGGCAATGTATGCAGATGACTTGGTAATGTGGTGCACAGAGGAGTATGCAACAGTGGCCTCCAAATTGTTACAAAGAGCTATGAATGCACTGAATTCATGGACAAATAGATGGTGTATCAGCATCAATACAGACAAATGCAGTACTACACTTTTCACTCTTTCCCCAAAACAAAAAGCAGGAGCCATCTATATAAACAATGAGCCTGTGAAAGAAGACATACAGGCTACGTATCTCGGAGTTACATTTGATAACAAACTATCTTGGAAACAGCAGATAAATAAGGCAACCCAAAAAGCAAGGAGAAAATTGGCTATTCTAAGAAAGCTGTGTGGAACTACGTGGGGTGCGAGTGGGAAAATACTCAGTAAAGTTTACCAACAGAGTATACGCCCACATTTAGAATATGGATCATCTGCATGGTGTTCAGCATCAAACACCACACTTCAAGAACTGGATAAAGTACAAAACCAGGCACTTAGGGTCATCACAGGAGCAATGAAATCAACACCAATATTAGAGATGGAGAAATTGTGGAGGATACCAGCACTGAGAGAACGGAGGGACACAAAGGTGCTGATACAGGCAGAAAAATTTGCTTGCATGCCGAGACATCCAATGAAGGACCGATTCCAAAATCTTGCATTGGGACGACTTAAGAGAAGCAGTTTTATCCACCAAGCCAAGCGTATTAGTAGACAAACACCAGACATGCCAAGAGCTGTTAACCCCCTACTGCCCATACCAGAACAGACTCCCTGGACAGAGGAATCTGGATTATCAGTTCAAATACGGACAGAAGTGAAAGGAATAGTTGATAAAGAGGAACAGAATAGTCTACAGCGAAAAACAATAACTCTCAGTTTCCTGGATGAAGAATACCCACAAGACCTATGGATTCGTGTGTATACAGATGGATCAGCACAGAATGCAGTAAAAAATGGGGGAGCAGGTGCATATATAGAATACCCAAATAACACTAGGGATATGAATAAAATAGCAACAGGGAAATATTGTCACAATTATGATGCAGAAATACAAGCAATAAAGTGACCCTATATTTTACAGACCTTCAGCACATGATTTTTGAGGTAATGTGGTCGGTATTACGCCCGTGCTGCTTTACTTTCCCAGAAAAAAATCCAGTACCCATTTAAGGCAGGGTGAACCCGGAAGTCGTCGGTTGGGATCGAACCCTACCTCTTTTCCTTAGTAGTCCAGTTCACTAACCACTGAGCTATCGCGGCTCCCTATAATTTATTATTACTTTACATAATATAGTATAGGCCTTATAATCTATTGTGACTTTACCTAATCTACAGTAGACCATATAATCTATTGTGACCTTATCTAATCTACTATAGACCATATAATATATTATGACCTTACCTAATCTACTATAGACCATATAATCTATTATGACCTTATCTAATCTAATATAGACCATATAATCTATTGTGACCTTATCTAATCTACTATAGACCATATAATCTATTATGACATTACCTAATCTACTATAGACCATATAATCTATTGTGACCTTATCTAATCTACTATAAACCATATAATCTATTATGACATTACCTAATCTACTATAGACCATATAATCTATTGTGACCTTATCTAATCTGCTATAGACTATATAATCTATTATGACCTTACCTAATCTACTATAGACCATATAATCTTTTGTGACCTTACCTAATCTACTGTAGACCATATAATCTATTGTGACCTTACCTAATCTACTATAGACCATATAATCTATTGTGACTTTACCTAATCTACTATAGACCAATAATCTATTGTGACCTTATCTAATCTACTATAGATCATATAATCTATTGTGACCTTACCTAATATACTATAGACTATATAATCTATTGTGACCTTATCTAATCTACTATAGACTATATAATCTATTGTGACTTACCTAATCTACTATAGACTATATAATCTATTGTGACTTACCTAATCTACTATAGACTATATAATCTATTGCGACTTACCTAATCTACTATAGACCAATAATCTATTGTGACCTTACCTAATCTGCTATAGACCATATAATCTATTGCGACTTACCTAATCTACTATAGACCATATAATCTATTGCGACTTACCTAATCTACTATAGACCATATAATCTATTGTGACCTTACCTAATCTACTATAGACCATATAATTTATTGTGACCTTACCTATTCTACTATAGACCATATAATCTATTGTGACCTTACCTAATCTACTATAGACCATATAATCTATTATGACCTTACCTAATCTACTATAGATCATATAATCTATTGCGACTTTGCCTAATCTACAATAGATCATATAATCTATTGTGACTTACCTAATCTACTATAAACTATATAATTTATTGAGAAAGTTGTGGAGAGACATGATCACCTACGCCAGCAGGCCAGTGCCTGATGATGATGATATATGTTATATGTTATATGTTATATGTTTTAGCTGCCAACAGTGCATGCAAACTGACATCGGTGAAGCACGTTATTTGTTTCTGTGATCATTTTCGTGAACATCCCCGCGGTCCTGTGGATCCCATCTCACTGAAGCATTCATGGAAACGATGAGGCAGACAGGTTGGCCAAGGAAGGTGGCAAATTACACCCGCCAGATACAAGTACATTGATCAGGGAGGCAAGAGCAGCATGAATCGGGTCCCTCATAGAGATAGAGTTGCTTGCACAGAACAGAGACAAATGGCGAGATTTGATGCAAAATCTTTAGAAAAATTTAAAACTGTTAGAATAAAAATTTAGATAAGAGAAAGAGTATCTGGGTCTATGCCCTATGGGGCGGCTACGACTCGATAGGTCAATAGATAGATACAAGTACAAGTGATGAAATCAAAGAGGGCTGTCTGGAAGAAATACATGAACAAACGGAATAAACAACACCAAGGCTATCATAAAAATGATGCCTTCTGCCAGCTCAAGAGAAAAGTACAAGTATCGATTTTTAGACTCCGAATAGGTCACAAGTGGTTGATGTACCACCATTTCAACACCCTATGGATGTTTTTATCCATTTGTCCATCCATATTTTTAATGAATATTTCCCGGGCACATCATGAGGAGACGAAAGTTGGAATAATTGGTTACAACAGGCAAAATATAAGGAAAGAAATGTCGCGGGCGACAAAGAGAGAAAATACTAGATAGCTTGATGTCATGGCATGGAAAACAGTCAACAAGAGAATTGATACGATGCATGATGGATAGACGATTGTGGAAGGACATGATCGCCTACGCCAACCGGTATTGC
The DNA here is from genome assembly GCA_032433765.1 of Megaustenia siamemsis. Taxonomy (NCBI): domain Eukaryota; kingdom Metazoa; phylum Mollusca; class Gastropoda; order Stylommatophora; family Ariophantidae; genus Megaustenia; species Megaustenia siamemsis. The sequence continues at coordinate 175,422 of JAVIAB010000010.1, forward strand.
ACATGATGATGAGGACGGATAGGAACTTGTGATGGATGTGACTGTGACACCGGCAAAATGGTTGCTGGACATCTGTTACAACCTTGCCCAACAAATGATTAAGGGGACTGGTTGGTCTCGGGGCAAGACGCCGGCCTCGAGACAGAGAGGTTGTGCGTTCAAATCCCGGCTACACCGGTTAGAATTTTTATTTATAATTTCTCTCTGAGGCAACCACCCCTGGTCTCAGCAGCGAGGCCCGGCTTGAAATGTCAATTACTAATGGACGGAAAAAATATGAGTACCTCCGAAGTCGGAGTTATCTGCCTTTGCGGCGAGTGACTCCTGTGCACACGGCTGCCAGAAAAAAATGGGTTAACACTCACAATTCAGTTCCCAGTCTCTAGGGACTTCGTCAGATGTAAAAGCTGGCGAATGAATGAAAAAAAAAAAAAACATGATTACCAGAGAAGGATCTTGTGGCCATCACAGGGACCATATCGGGACGAGCTGTATGGAGATGTCCCCAGCCTTGAGCTGACGGAGGCTTTCTTTGAACTGATTAATATTGACGTCTAGAGGTGTCATCATCATCATTGAGTGCTGTCTCCACATAGAAAGTTGGCTACCATGGACGCCATTTCACTCTATATCTTGCTTTGATAGTGCAGATTGTCATTGGTTGACTTGTCCATCTTTTGATGTCACTCGGTTCACGTTAGTCTTGATCTGCCTCTTTTACCCTGTATTTCCAAACTCCAAGATTACTTCTAGTAGGCTGTTGTGTCTTTTAACATGCCCACAAAAATCGTCTCTCTCTCAATTTATGGAGGAGTACGTAGAATAAGCAGGGAGCCGCGATAGCTCAGTGGTTAGTGAACTGGACTACAAAGGACAAGAGGTAGGGTTCGATCCCAACCGACGGCTTCCGGGTTCCCCCAGCCTTAAATGGGTACCAGATTTTTTCTGGGAAAGTAAAGCGGCGCGGACGTAATACCGACCACATTATTCCAAAATTCATGTGCTGAAGGTCTGTAAAATTTATGGTCACTAACACCATATTCCCTAAACGCCACTTGGCGTGACGGGGGTACTTTACTTTTTACGCAGAATAAACGACGACAGAATTAACACCATCATGCAGAAACTAATGTATGCACCAACAAAAAAAATATCAAGTCTACGCGGATCTTGTCATTTTATCATTTCTAACCACCAAATTAGCACTTGACAATATTTTAGGCGAGACGCCCTTGCCAACGGTCAGCGGTGCCCATAGGGGCCATGGTGCATACTTTGGGAATCAATTCAGAGGAAGAGGTATGTTTACAGCTCTCGCAAAAAATGACAAATAATCAACAACAGAAAAAAAAAAGAACGATATATGTACCGAAGCAGGATCGAACCCGTACTCAGTGGCACAGCGCCTTGCCACGAAAAAGCCAAACGCTAGGGAACACTGCCAATCCTGCTTCGGTCCATATATTGTTCTTTGTTTTTTTTTTTCTTCTGTTGATTATTTGTAATTTTTTTTCCGAGTGCTGTAAACATACCTCTTCCTCTGAATTGATTCGCTGATTATCGCCTCGGAAGTTTCCCTCTATAATAATGTTTATCTATTATTATTTGTCCTCATACTTTGGGAACCACTAGTCAAGGGAGTGCACGCAATGTTCCCTCATCAATAGAAGAGTTCTCTAACCATTGCTTTCAGTCTACTGCTGTTTCCAATACACTTGTGATATTTCAATGTGTTTGCTCTCATGTTTGATCTAACATCTCGCTCCATGTATATGTTTGCTTGGGAGCCGCGATAGCTCAGTGGTTAGTGAATTGGACTACAAAGGACAAGAGGTAGGGTTCGATCCCAACCGACGGCTTCCGGGTTCACTCAGCCTTTAATGGGTACCGGATTTTTTCTGGGAAAATAAAGCGGCACGGACGTAATACCGACCACATTACCCCAAAAATCATGTGCTGAAGGTCTGTAAAATGTATGGTCACTAACACCATATTCCCTATACGCCACTTGGCGTGACGGGGGTACTTTACTTTTTAAAAATATGTTTACTTGTTTGTCTGTGTACATGTTATATAGAAGTAGATGGAACACATTTCTGCCGTCATTCTTCTCAATTTTTAGATCTATTTTTACATGACTACCAGATCAAAGTACAAATTGTCGCTTTGTTTCAAGTAAAAATTGTTGCGTTGTTTCAAGTAAAAATTGTTGCGTTGTTTCAAGTAAAAATTGTTGCGTTGTTTCAAGTAAAAATTGTTGCGTTGTTTCAAGTACAAATTATTGGGTTGTTTCCAGTACAAATTATTGGGTTGTTTCCAGTACAAATTATTGGGTTGTTTCCAGTACAAATTGTTGCGTTGTTTCAAGTACAAATTAATGGGTTGTTTCAAGTACAAATTATTGGGATGTTTCTGGGAAAATAAAGCGGCACGGGCGTAATACCGACCACATTACCCAAAAAATCATGTGCTGAAGGTCTGTAAAATATAGGGTCACTAACACGATATTCCCTATACGCCACTTGGCGTGACGGGGGTACTTTACTTTTTTACTTCAAGTACAAATTATTGGGTTGTTTCAAGTACAAATTATTTTGTTGTTTCAAGTACAAATTGTGGGTTGTTTCAATTACAAATTATTGGGTTTTTTTCAAGCACAAATTATCGGGTTGTTTCAAGTACAAATTATTGGGTTGTTTCAAGTACAAATTATTGGGTTGTTTCAAGTACAAATTATCGGGTTGTTTCAAGTACAAATTATTGGGTTGTTTCAAGTACAAATTATTGGGTTGTTTCAAGTACAAATTATTGGGTTATTTCAAGTACAAATTATTGGGTTATTTCAAGTACAAATTATTAGGTTATTTCAAGTACAAATTATTGGGTTATTTCAAGTACAAATTGATGCTTTGCTTCAAGTACAGATTGTTGCTTTGTTTCAAGTTCACATTATTGGGTTATTTCAAGTACAAATTGATGCTTTGCTTCAAGTACAGATTGTTGCTTTGTTTCAAGTTCACATTATTGGGCTGGTTCAGGTACAAATTGTGGGTTATTTCAAGTACAAATTGATGCTTTGCTTCAAGTACAGATTGTTGCTTTGTTTCAAGTTCACATTATTGGGCTGGTTCATGTACAAATTGTGGGTTATTTCAAGTACAAATTGATGCTTTGCTTCAAGTACAGATTGTTGCTTTGTTTCAAATTCACATTATTGGGCTGGTTCAGGTACAAATTGTGGGTTATTTCAAGTACAAATTGATGCTTTGCTTCAAGTACAGATTGTTGCTTTGTTTCAAGTTCACATTATTGGGCTGGTTCATGTACAAATTGTGGGTTGTTTCAAGTACAAATTGCTACACTATTTCAAATACAAATTGTCGCTATCCAGTACGGACCATTGCTCTACGAGGTAGCAGGTACACATCAGCACTGAAAACATTCTGCAACTCATAGCTGCCTGCTTACGCCAGGAACGTTGAATCAGAACTATCTAGAAGCTACTCCACCTCATAGGTGTGCCCCTAGTAACAGACTAACCAGTCTAGTCTGGCCGAGTGTGTAGGGACCGAGAGAAAGACAATCCGGTACTCAAAAATGTCGTGCTAAAGTAAATATGTTGGGAACTTGATGATGATGATGACTTGATAATGGAGAGGATTTTTTTCTGGGAAAGTAAAGCGGCACGGGCGTAATACCGACCACATTACCCCAAAATCATGTGCTGGAGGTCTGAAAATGTATGGTCACTAACACCATATTCCCTATACGCCACTTGGAATTCTCACTCTCTCTCTCACTCATTCTCGCTCACTCTCTCTCACTCTCTCACACTCTCTCTCACTCTCACTCTCTCACTTACTCTCACTCTCTCTCATTCTCTCACACTCTCTCTCACTCTCTCTCACTCTCTCTCACACTCTCTCACACTCTCTCACACTCTCTCATTCACTCTCTCTCTCACTCTCTCTCTCACTCTCTCACTCTCTCACACTCTCTCACTCTCTCTCTCACTCTCTCTCACCCTCTCACTCTCTCACACACACTTTTACACACTCTCTCTCTCACTCACTCTCTCACACACTCTCACTTTCACTCTCTCTCACACTCTTTCTCACTCTCTTTCGCACACACTCTCTCTCTCACTCACACTCTCTCTATCTCTCTCTCACTTTCTCTCACTCTCTCTCACTCTCTCTCACTCTCACACTCTCCCTCTCACTCTCTTTCACACACACACTCTCTCTCTCACTCACTCTCTCTCACTCACTCTCTCTCACTCTCTCTCTCTCACTCTCTCTCACTCTCTCTCACTCTCTCTCACTCTCTCACTCTCTCTATCTCTCACTCTCTCTCACTCTCTCTCATTCACTCTCTCACTCTCTCTCTCACTCTCTCTCACCCTCACCCTCACGCTCTCACTCTCTCTCACTCTCTCTCACTCACACTCTCTCACTTTCTCTTACTCTCACCCTCTCATTCACTCTCACTCTCTCTCTCACTCACACTCTCTCTCACTCTCTCACTCTCACACACTCTCTCTCACTCACTCTCTCACACACTCTCACTCTCTCTCACA
>JAVIAB010000010.1:182500-296700 GCA_032433765.1 Megaustenia siamemsis
CACTCTCTCACTCTCTCTCTCACTCTCTCTCACTCTCTCTCGCCCTCTCTCACTCTCTCTCACTCTCTCTCACTCTCTCTCACTCACTCTCTCTCACTCTGTCTCACTCTCTCACTCTCTCTCTCTCACTCTCTCTCAATCTCTCTCTCTCACTCTCTCACTCTCTCTCACTCTCTCTCTCACTCTCTCACTCTCTCTCACTCTCTCTCTCAGTCTCTCTCTCACTCTCTCTCTCACTCTCTCTCATTCTCTTTCACACACACAATCTCTCTCTCACTCTCTCTCACTCACTCACTCTCTCTCACTCACTCTCACTCTCTCTCTCACTCTCTGATTTTAGCGTCATCACAAATAAATGCATATAAACGCATCCAAATGCTAAGCTGCTGTGAAGCTAGTTTTGAAGAAAATTTTAAAAAATATAGCAACAACAAGGGTGTCCGGTTAGCGCAATCGATAGGCGGTTGGCTTACCACGGCAACAGCCGGGGTTCGTACCCTGGCGAGGACACCTGGGTTTTACTAATTCCCTAAAAATTAGTAGGAGCCGCGATAGCTCAGTGGTTAGTGAACTGGACTACTACGGACAAGGGGTAGGGTTCGATCCCAACCGACGGCTCCGGGTTCACCCAGCCTTAAATGGGTACCGGATTTTTTCTGGGAAAGTAAAAGCAGCACGGGCGTAATACTGACCACATTACCCCAAAATCATGTGCTGAAGGTCTGTAAAATATAGGGTCACTAACACCATATTTCCCTATACGCCACTTGGCGTGACGGGGGTACTTTACTTTCTTTTTTATAGCAACAACAACAAAAAATAAATAAACAAATAGAAAACAAAAACTGCTATTTCTTTAAAAAAATGTCTCCTCTCCGCGTTTTCCTTTTTCACTGTTGCTGGATGTTTTCATGTTATTGTTATTGAGTTATTAGCAGGTCATCATCATTGCACTCCGAACATGTCCATAGGTGCTCAGATCCCCTCCTCAGCAATTCCCTCAGTGTCCAGCGACTGACGACTCCAGTTCTATGTTGGTTGATAAGTCTTCTTACACGGCCACCAAGTTTCTCATTTCTGGCCGTGCCCATCTTAACTCCCATTTCCATCATCCGAAGAAGTGACGTGGATCTGTGTTTGTCGAAGTCCTGTGCTCTTCCCACATCTCGGAGTGCATTGATGATGTCCGCCCGATCCATCGGTTGCCCGTCCTCAACGACAGCGCAGCTAGCCAACCTGTCCGCTCTCTCATTTCCCCGTACTCCCGCATGTCCAGGGACATAGACAAAGGTGACCTTACGTTTTCATGTTTTCATGTAATATGCTCGAGATCCAGGTTGCTTAAATTTCATGTCCGAACCTTTTAATTCTTCAATATCTGGGTGCGCCCCCCCCCCCCCAATCATTGTTCTCTAGGCCTCTTTTCTGATCTTATCTCTTCTAGCTGGTTTGACAGCTTTTTTTTTTTTTTTTTTTTTTTTTTTTGGTACATTTAATTGAGCTTGTTTTTATTTCATGCCTGTATTTAAGAGAGTGTCCATGTTTAGCACTTCTAGCAAATCATCAGCATCATGTGCCATACCGGTTGTCGTAGGCGATAATGTCCTGCCACGGTCTTCTATCCACAGAGCATCGTAAAGATAGGATCAAGAATTAGGATCGTTATAATTGCAATCCCTCATCGTCGTCATCATCATCATCATCATGTGCCATGCCGGTTGGCGAGGGCGACCATCTCGCTACACATCTCTCGGGCAATACTGGGACAGTGTATATTATTTGACGGAGGAGAGTGAGGGGGCGCGCTGTGTGGTCTAAAGGTAAGACGATGGCCTCTAGACAAGAAGGTTCGGAGATCGAATCCTTACATCCACAGGCGATGGCAATATTTCTAATCAAATTCGTGGTTTCTTCTCGGCTTTATCCTCTCTGGGTCGCTCTGAGGTTGTAAGACCCAGTGTCTAGCCATCTTGGATAATGGCGAGAAACAGGTCACGTGTGCACTCTCTCTCTCTTCTACCTTTCAGCTCCCTGTGGAGCATAGGTTTTCAACAAATACTTTCAGCTCCCTGTGGAGCATAGGTTTTCAACAAAAACTTTCAGCTCCCTGTGGAGCATAGGTTTTCAACAAAAACTTTCAGCTCCCTGTGGAGCATAGGTTTTCAACAAAAACTTTCAGCTCCCTGTGGAGCATAGGTTTTCAACAAAAACTTTCAGCTCCCTGTGGGGCATAGGTCTTCAACAAACACTTTCAGCTCCCTGTGGAGCATAGGTCTTCAACAAACACGTTCAGCTCCCTGTGGAGCATAGGTCTTCAACAAACACGTTCAGCTCCCTGTGGAGCATAGGTCTTCAACAAACACGTTCAGCTCCCTGTGGAGCATATGTCTTCAACAAACACGTTCAGCTCCCTGTGGAGCATAGGTCTTCAACAAACACGTTCAGCTCCCTGTGGAGCATAGGCCTTCAACAAACACGTTCAGCTCCTTGTGGAGCATATGTCTTCAATAAACACGTTCAGCTCCCTGTGGAGCATATGTCTTCAATAAACACTTTCAGCTCCCTGTGGAGCATAGGTTTTCAACAAAAACTTTCAGCTCCCTGTGGAGCATAGGTCTTCAACAAACACTTTCAGCTCCCTGTGGAGCATAGGTCTTCAACAAACACGTTCAGCTCGCTGTGGAGCATAGGTCTTCAACAAACACTTTCAGCTCCCTGTGGAGCATAGGTCTTCAACAAACACGTTCAGCTCCCTGTGGAGCATATGTCTTCAACAAACACGTTCAGCTCCCTGTGGAACATATGTCTTCAATAAACACGTTCAGCTCCCTGTGGAGCATATGTCTTCAATAAACACTTTCAGCTCCCTGTGGAGCATATGTTTTCAACAAACACTTTCAGCTCCCTGTGGAGCATAGGTCTTCAACAAACACTTTCAGCTCCCTGTAGAGCATAGGTCTTCAACAAACACGTTCAGCTCCCTGTGGAGCATAGGTCTTCAACAAACACGTTCAGCTCCCTGTGGAGCATAGGTCTTTAACAAACACGTTCAGCTCCCTGTGGAGCATATGTCTTCAACAAACACGTTCAGCTCCCTGTGGAGTATAGGTCTTCAACAAACACGTTCAGCTCCCTGTGGAGCATAGGCCTTCAACAAACACGTTCAGCTCCCTGTGGAGCATATGTCTTCAATAAACACGTTCAGCTCCCTGTGGAGCATATGTCTTCAATAAACACGTTCAGCTCCCTGTGGAGCATAAGTCTTCAACAAACACTTTCCAAGTTCTGTTTCTTTCCATTCTTTTAAGATCATTCCATGTCTTTCCCATCATCTTCATCTCTGCTTCAGTCTGTCTTCTCCAAGAATTTCTTGGTCTTCCTCTTTGTCTTTTTCCCTGGGGATTCCAAAACGGGCCTGTTGTGTAATACTCTCAGTTGGCTTCCGCAGTGTGTGTCCTATCCAGCGCCATCGTCTTAGTTGTATCTCTTTATCCACTGGTATTTGACTGGTACATTTCCATAATTCTATGTTAGTGATTTTGTCCTACCATTTCCATCCTTTTGTTTCTTAAAGAACAAGGAATTAAAGATAAATTCGCAGTCACAATATCAAACAAATACCAAGTCCTCCAACAACTAGAAAATACAGTAAATATAGAAGATCATTGGAAACAGGTAAAAAATATATGGAAAGATACATGCGAAGAAACACTGGGGAAAAGAGAACGCCAGGATAAGGCATGGATGACAGCAGAGACCCTAGATAAAATTAAAGAAAGAAAGAACAAGAAAGCAGACATAAATAAAAGCAAAACAAGAAGTAATAAAGCCAAGACACAGGAAGCCTACACAGAGGTGAACAAAGAAGTGAGAAGATGCATTAAAAGGGATAAGAGGAAATATATAGATGAACTAGCTAAAGAGGCAGAAGAAGCAGCAAATAAAGGGAATATGAAAGAACTGTACAACAGCACAAAGAAATTAGGTGGAAAATACAAACAGACCAACGCCTTTATCAAAGATAAGAAAGGAAATCTGCTTAGTAATATAAGGGAACAAATGGAGAGATGGAAAGAGCACTTTGAAGAACTTTTGAACAGACCCGGCTCAAATAATCCTCCAGATATACTACCAGCAGAAGAGGAGTTACACTATAACAGTGGAAAACCAAGCAAAGAAGAAATAATGAAAGCCATCAAACTATTAAAAGATGGTGAAGCCACAGGACCAGATGAAATTCCTTCGGAAGCCATCAAAGCAGAAATTAACACCTCTACCAAGATGTTACATGATCTATTGGATAAAATTTGGGAGAGGGAAGAAATACCTAAAGACTGGAGAGAAGGTTATATGATCAAACTACCAAAGAAAGGAAGTTTACAGGAGTGCACAAATTATAATGTTATTATGCTACTATCAGTGCCAGGAAAAATATTAGGCAGAATCATTCTGGAGAGACTAAAAGAGGCTATAGAGAAACACTTGAGAGATGAACAAGCAGGTTTTAGGAAGAACAGATTGAGTTATTGAGTTATTGAGTTATTTGCGGGTCATCATCATTGCACTCCGAACATGTCCATAGGTGCTCAGATCCCCTCCTCAGCAATTCCCTCAGTGTCCAGCGACTGACGACTCCAGTTCTATGTTGGTTGATAAGTCTTCTTACACGGCCACCAAGTTTCTCATTTCTGGCTGTGCCCATCTTAACTCCCATTTCCATCATCCGAAGAAGCGACGTTGATCTATGTTTGTCGAAGTCCTGTGCTCTTCCCACATCTCGGAGTGCATTGATGACGTCCGCCCGATCCATCGGTTGCCCGTCCTCAACGACAGCGCAGCTAGCCAACCTGTCCGCTCTCTCATTTCCCCGTACTCCCGCATGTCCAGGGACATAGACAAAGGTGACCTTATGTATTTTGGATTTCTGCAACGAGTCTACCCATTGCATGCGTACAAAGCCCGCCTCCACTTTTTTTATCATGCTCATCGAATCACTCAGTATACATGCGTGGATGTAGTCTTGTGACTCTAACCATTTGAATGCCTTGGTCACTGCCATCACCTCCATTGTAAGAACAGATCATGTGCTGATCAAATAACTACTCTACGTATAATAGTTGAACAAAGTTTAGAACTAAAATCCCCACTTTATATTGGATTCATAGATTACGAAAAGGCATTTGATAGTTTAGACAGAAGAATGCTTTGGAAGTTGCTGAGTCATTACGGAATCCCCATAATGTTTATTAACCTGATAAAAACAATGTATGAAGGAACAAAATGTAGTGTGGTGCATGAAGGACAGCTTACAGAAGCATTTGAAATAAGAACAGGAGTAAGGCAAGGATGCCTTCTGTCTCCATTTCTCTTTCTACTGGCCATAGATTGGATTATGAAAATAACTCAAAACTACAGAAATGGGATCCAGTGGTCACTGACCAAGCAACTTGATGATTTAGACTTTGCTGATGACATAGCTCTCCTATCACACAGCCATCAACAAATGCAGGATGAAATGAGCATACTTGATGAGAGATCACAACAGCTAGGACTGAAAATTAATAGAAATAAGACCGACATTATGAGAATTAATGCAGTTGGCGATAACCAAATAAAATTAGGAGAAATACCTCTACTAAACGTACACTCTTACATATATCTGGGCAGTAATATAGATAAAGAGGGAGGAACAGAAAATGATACCAAAATAAGGATATCAAAAGCAAGAGGAGCTTTCATTGCACTGAGAAACATATGGAAATCCAAAGAAATTAGGCTAAATACAAAAATAAAAATTTTCAGCTCAAATGTTAAGTCGGTCCTATTATATGGCTGTGAAACATGGAAAATAACAAAATTGACAATCACGAAGGTACAGACTTTCATTAATGGATGCTTGCGCAGAATAAAGGGATGGAAATGGCAGGACAAAGTCACTAACGTGAAATTATGGAAATGTACCGGTCAAATACCAGTGGATAAAGAGATACAGCGAAGACGATGGCGATGGATAGGACACACACTACGGAAGCCAACTGAGAGTATTACACAACAGTCCCTTTTTTGGAATCCCCAGGGGAAAAGACAAAGAGGAAGACCAAGGAATTCTTGGAGAAGACAGATCGAAGCAGAGATGAAGATGATGGGGAAGACATGGAATGATCTTAAAAGAATTGCAATAACAGAACGACTTGGAAAGTGTTTGTTGAAGACCTATGCTCCACTGGGAGCTAAAAGGTAGAAGAAGAAAAAATTTCCATCCTTTTATTCTGCGTAAGCATCCATTAATGAAAGTCTGTATCTTCATGATTGTCAATTTTGTTGTTCTCCATGTTTCACAGCCATATAATAGGACTGACTTAACATTGGAGTTGAACATTTTAAATTTTGCATTTAGCCTAATTTCTTTGGATTTCCATATGTTTCCCATTGCAATGAAAGCTCCTCTTGCTTTTGATATCCTTATTTTGGTATCATTTTCTGTTCCTCCCTCTTTATCTATATTACTGCCCAGATATATGTAAGAGTGTACGTTTAGTAGAGGTATTTCTCCTAATTTTATTTGGTTATCGCCAACTGCATTAATTCTCATAATGTCGGTCTTATTTCTATTAATTTTCAGTCCTAGCTGTTGTGATCTCTCATCAAGTATGCTCATTTCATCCTGCATTTGTTGATGGCTGTGTGATAGGAGAGCTATGTCATCAGCAAAGTCTAAATCATCAAGTTGCTTGGTCAGTGACCACTGTATCCCATTTCTGTAGTTTTGAGTTATTTTCATAATCCAATCTATGGCCAGTAGAATGAGAAACGGAGACAGAAGACATCCCTGCCTTACTCCTGTTCTTATTTCAAATGCTTCTGTAAGCTGCCCTTCATGCACCACACTACATTTCATTCCTTCATACATTGTTTTTATCAGGTTAATAAACTTTTTGGGGATTCCGTAATGACTCAGCAACTTCCAAAGCATTCCTCTTTAATGTTTACATACTACGTCAAAATGATGGCCGATCCCAACTGTACGATTTTTTCCCGTTCGCCAGCTTTTCCCTCTGACGAAGTCCCCAGAGACTAGGAACTGAATTTTGCGTGTTAATCCATTTTTCCCTGGCAGCCGTGTGCACAGGGGTCCCTCGCCGCACAGGCAGATAACTCCGACTTCGGAGGTACTCATATTTTTTTTTCCGTCGATGAGTAAGTGACGTTTCAAGCCGGGCCTCGCTGCTGAGACCATGGGTGGTTGCCGCAAAGAGAAATCATAAATAAAAATCCCAGCCATTGTAGCCAGGATTTGAACGCACAACCTCTCTGTCCCGAGGCCGGTGTCTTGCCTCGAGACCAACCAGTCCCCCACAAAACCGTACGAATGGGGGGTGGGGGGGGGTGGGGGGGGGGGTAAAGGGAACGAGGTCTTGCTAAATATTTCGGTGCTGTTTGTGAATCTACAGCAATTAGTCCGACTCCCGGATTTTCATGTTGGTCAAAAGGTATATTGTCTAAATTCAGGGGAGCTGCGATAAGAACGGGAAATGACTTGTGAACCAGTTTATCGTTTCACAATGCTGGATTTGCTGTGGAGGACTTGTGAACTAGTTTATCGTTTCACACTGCGGGATTTGCTGTGGAGGACTTGTGAACTAGTTTATCGTTTCACACTGCGGGATTTGCTGTGGAGGACTTGTGAACTAGTTTATCGTTTCACACTGCGGGATTTGCTGTGGAGGACTTGTGAACCAGTTTATCGTTTCACAATGCTGGATTTGCTGTGGAGGACTTGTGAACCAGTTTATCGTTTCACACTGCGGGATTTGCTGTGGAGGACTTGTGAACTAGTTTATCGTTTCACACTGCGGGATTTGCTGTGGAGGACTTGTGAACTAGTTTATCGTTTCACAATGCTGGATTTGCTGTGGAGGACTTGTGTGAACCAGTTTATCGTTTCACAATGTTGGATTTGCTGTGGAGGACTTGTGAACTAGTTTATCGTTTCACAATGCGGGATTTGCTGTGGAGGACTTGTGTGAACCAGTTTATCGTTTCACAATGCGGGATTTGCTGTGGATGACTTGTGTGAACCAGTTTATCGTTTCACACTGCGGGATTTGCTGTGGATGACTTGTGAACGGTTAAGGGCAGTTGTTCGATGTACGATGAGGATAATCCGACGACTAACGAACTAGCTAATTAACTAACTAACTAACTAATAACTAACTAACGAACTAACTAATAACTAACTAACGAACTAACTAATAACTAACTAACGAACTAACTAATAACTAACTAACGAACTAACTAATTAATAACTGACTAACGAACTAACTAATAACTAACTAACGAACTAACTAATAACTAACTAACGAACTAACTAATTAATAACTAACTAACGAACTAACTAATAACTAACTAACGAACTAACTAATAACTAACTAACGAACTAACTAATTAATAACTAACTATCGAACTAACTAATAACTAACTAACGAACTAACTAATTAATAACTGACTAACGAACTGACTAATTAATAACTGACTATCGAACTAACTAATTAATAACTAACTATCGAACTAACTAATAACTAACTAACGAACTAACTAATTAATAACTAACTAACGAACTAACTAATTAATAACTAACTAACGAACTAACTAATTAATAACTAACTATCGAACTAACTAATAACTAACTAACGAACTAACTAATTAATAACTAACTAACGAACTAACTAATAACTAACTAACGAACTGACTAATAACTAACTAACGAACTAACTAACTAATAACTAACTATCGAACTAACTAATAACTAACTAACGAACTAACTAATTAATAACTGACTAACGAACTAACTAATAACTAACTAACGAACTGACTAATTAATAACGAACTAACTAATAACTAACTAACGAGCTAACTAATAACTAACTAACGAACTAACTAATTAATAACTAACTAACGAACTAACTAATAACTAACTAACTAACTAACTAACTAACTAATAACTAACTAACGAACTAACTAATTAATAACTAACTAATAACTAACTAATGAACTAACTAATTAATAACTAACTAACGAAATAACTAATAACTAACTAACGAACTAACTAATTAATAACTAACTAACTAACGAACTAACTAATTAATAACTAACTAACGAACTAACTAATAACTAACTAACGAACTAACTAATAACTAACCAACTAACTAATAACTAACTAACTAACGAACTAACTAATTAATAACTAACTGACTAACTAACGAACTAACTAATTAATAACTAACTAACTAAATAATCAACCAACCATCTAACTAACCAATCAACCAACCAACCAACCATACTGTCTGTCTAATAAACCAACCAATCAACTAACTAACTAACGGACTAACTAATTAATAACTAACTAACTAACCAACCAATCAACCAACCAACCAACCATACTGTCTGTCTGTATAACGAACCAACTAACTAACCAATCAATCAACCAACCAACCATACTGTCTGTCTGTCTTTCTAACCAACCAACCAACTAACTAACTAACCATTAACTAGCTAACTAAATAACGAACTAACTAATTAGTAACTAACTAACCAATTAACTAGCTAACTAAATAACGAACTAACTAATTAGTAACTAACTAACCAATCAACAAACCAACCAACCAACCAACCAACCAATCTGTCTGTCTTTCTAACGAACCAACCAACCAACTAACTAACTAACCAATCAACCAATCAACCAACCATACTGTCTGTCTGTCTAACGAACCAGCTAGCTAACCAACCAATTAACTAGCTAACTAAATAACGAACTAACTAATTAATAACTAACTAACCAATCAACAAACCAATCAACCAACCAATCTGTCTGTCTATCTAACGAACCAACCAACCAACTTAACCCAACTAATTAACCAATTTACTAGCTAACTAACTAATCAACTAATTAACTAACACGCCAACAAATTAACTAACTAACCAACTAATTAACTAACACACCAACAAAATAATTAACCAACAAATTAATTAACTTACCAATTAACTAACTAACCAACAAACCAATTAACTAACTAACAAATCAACTAGCTAGCTAGCTAATTAACCAACTACTTAACTAACTAACACACCAACAAATTAACTAACTAACCAAGTAATTAACTAACCAACCAACTAACTAACCAATTAACTAACCAGCCAACTAACAAACCAACTAAATAACCAACCAACGAACGAACTAACTAATTAAACAACTAACTAACGAACTAACCAACCAACGATCTAATTAATCAACAATCCTATTAACCTACCAATCAACTAGCAAACTAACAAACCAATTAAGTAACTAACCAACCAGCTAACTAACTAACAAACTAACTAACCAAAGAACCAATCAACTAGGGAATAATAGAACAAAGAAGTATGTCTCAGCACACGGAAATAATGACAGACAAACAACAACAGAAAAAAAAACAAAGAAAAATATATGGTCCGAAGCGGGATCGAACCCGTACTCAGTGGCACCGCGCCTTGCCACGAGAAGCCGAACGCTTGGTACACTGCCACGCAGCCAACTAAAACATTGGCTATTGTAGCAGTGTCTTACACGAAGGCGTTCTCAATGACTATAGCATAGGGTTACGATCACAGACCGGAAATAAATTGTATATTTGTACTTTCCTATTAATGCAAGTATCTCCCAGTAGGGCTGAATACTAGCGTTGTAGACGGGTTCGATCCCGCTTCGGACCATATATTGTTCTTTGTTTTTTTCTGTTGTTGTTTGTCTGTCATTATTTCCGAGTGCTAACACATACTTCTTCTTTCTATTATTCCCTATTATCGCCTCGGAAGTTCCCTATATAATAATATTTATTTATTATTATTTGTATCCAACCAATCAACTAACTAACCAAAGAACCAACCAACTAACTAACCAAAGAACCAACCAACTAACCAAAGAACCAACCAACGAGCTAACTAATAACTAACTAGCAAATTAATTAACCAAACAATCCACCAACCAACCAACTAACCAAAGAGCCAATCAACTAACTAACCAAAGAACCAACCAACTAACTAACCAACTAACTAACCAAAGAACCAACCAACTAACCGAAGAACCAACCAACAAGCTAACTAATAACTAACTAGCAAATTAATTAGCCAACAAATCAACCAATTTACTCTATGTAGGTCTTTCCTTCCTTCCTTCCTTCCTTCCTTCCTTCCTTCCTTCCTTCCTTCCTTCCTTCCTTCCTTCCTTCCTTCCTTCCTTCCTTCCTTCCTTCCTTCCTTCCTTCCTTCCTTCCTTCCTTCCTTCCTTCCTTCCTTCCTTCCTTCCTTTCTTTCTTTCTTCCATTCTTCCATTCTTCCTTTCTTCCTTTCTTCCTTCCTTCCTTCCTTCCTTTCTTTCTTTCTTTCTTTCTTTCATGCGTTCATCCGATGACCACTAAAGTAATTAATTGTCCCCTTTATCATTCATCTATAAAAGGACGCTGAATGAGCGTAGCTGCCTTGTGTTGAGGTTTTCCAGTAGAACTCTGATATTTGCGCCCCTCGTCCCAACAAATCCGACCTCATCACTACATTTTTTAGTATGGGGTTGCCTTTCCTCTTTGATCCTTCATCGTTTGGCCAAACTAGATTGGTCAGTCTGTTTCTCGAGGCACCACGAACAGAGGCGGAACAGCGCATGCTAAAAGACATAAGGCCAAGCGGCACCGAAAGTGAACGCAGCTGAACTGTCCTTCGTCAAACGATATCATCATTCATCGTGAGCGATTGGAATGTCGAAACATGATCCGGATTAAAACACAGTTCATGGTGTGAATAGAGCACTAAACTCATTAGCTCCGGCAGCAAGCCGGGATTGGAATATGAGGAAACTGTAACAAGGAGCTCTTTTGAAACACAGCCTCAAATATTTCTGCCGCCTATCCGCCATATTGACCGGAAGTCTCAACCAATGTATCAGTGACAAACAACTGTGAATAAATAGAATACAAAATATATAGCATTTCTGGTTCTTCCTTCCTTTCTTTCTTTCTTTCTTTCTTTCTTTTTCTTTCTTTCTTTCTTTCTTTCTTTCTTTCTTTCTTTCCTTCCTTTCTTTCTTTCTTTCTTTCTTTCTTTCTTTCTTTTTTTTTTCTTTCTTTCTTTCTTTTTTTCTTTGTTTGTTTGTTTCTTTCCCTGTCTTTCTTTCTTTCTTTCTTATTTTCTTTCTTTCTTTCTTTCTTTCTTTCTTTCTTATTTCTTTCTTTCTTTCTTTCTTTCTTTCTTTCTTTCTTTCTTTCCCTTTATTTCTTTCTTTCTTTCTTTCTTTCTTTGTTTGTTTGTTTGTTTGTTTCTTCCCTTCTTTAATTCTTTCTTTCTTTCTTTCTTTATTTCCCTTTATTTATTTCTTTCTTTCACTTTCTTTCTTTCTTTCTTTCTTTCTTTCTTTCTTTCTTTCTTTCTTTCTTTCTTTCTTTCTTTCTTTCTTTAATTCTTTCGTTCTTTCTTTCTTTCTTTCTTTTTTGTTTGTTTGTTTGTATGTTTGTTTATTTCTTTCCCTGTCTTTCTTTCTTTCTTTCTTTCTTTCTTTCTTCTTTCTTTTTTTTTTTTTTCTTTTTTTCTTTCTTTCTTTCTTTGTTCATTTGTTTCTTTCTTTCGTTCTTTCTTTCTTTCTTTCTTTCTTTCTTTCTTTCTTTCTTTCTTTCTTTCTTTCTTCTTCTTTCTTTCTTTCTTTCTTTCTTTCTTTCTTTCTTTCTTTCTTTCTTTCCCTTTATTTATTTCCTTTTCTTTCTTTCTTTCTTTCTTTCTTTCTTTCTTCTTTCTTTCTTTCTTTCTTTGCTTCCTTACTTTACTTCTTTCTTTATTTCTTTCTTTCCCTGTCTTTCTTTCTTTCTTTCTTTTATTCTTTCTTTCTTTCATTCCTTCTTTGTTTCTTTCTTTCCTTCTTTCTTTATTTCGCTTTATTATTTATTTCTTTCCTTTCTTTCTTTCTTTCTTTCTTTCTTTCTTTCTTTCTTTCTTTCTTTCTTTCTTTCTTTCTTTCTTTCTTTCTTTCTTTCTTTCTTTCTTTCTTTCTCTCTCTTTCTTTCTTTCTTTCTTTCTTTCTTTCTTTCTTTCTTTCTTTCTTTCTTTCTTTTTTCTTTTTTCTTTCTTAGTTTCTTCCTTTCTTCCTTTCTTTCTTTATTTTTATTTTCATTCTTTCTTTCTTTCTCTTCTCTTTCTTTCTTTCTTTCTTTCTTTCTTTCTTTCTTTCTTTCTTTCTTTCTTTCTTTCTTTCTTTATTTCCATTCTTTATTTCTTTCTTTTTCTTTCTTTCTTTCTTTCTTTCTTCCTTCTTTCTTTCTTTCTTTCTTTCTTTCTTTCTTTCTTTCTTTCTTTCTTTCTTTTTCTTTCTTTCTTTCTTTCTTTCTTTCTTTCCTTTTCTTTATTTATTTCTTTACTTTTCTTTCTTTCTTTCTTTCTTTCTTTCTTTCTTTTTTTCTTTTTTCTTCTTTCTTTCTTTCTTTCTTTCTTTCTTTCTTTCTTTCTTTCTTCTTTCTTCTTTCCTTTCTTTCTTTCTTTCCCTTTCTTTCTTTTATATTTCCTTTTCTTTCTTTCATTTCTTTCTTTTTCTTTCTTTTTCTTTCTTTCTTTCTTTCTTTCTTTCTTTCTTTCTTTCTTTCTATCTTTCTTTCTTTCTTTCTTTTTTTCCCTTCCTTCTTTCTTTCTTTTTCTTTCTTTTTTTTTTTCTTCTTTCTTTTTATTTCCATTTTTTATTCATTTCTTTACTTTTCTTTCTTTCTTTCTTTCTTTCTTTCTTTCTTTCTTTCCTTCTTCTTTCCTTTCTTTCTTTCTTTCTTTACTTTCTTTTCTTTCTTTCTTTTTTTTTTTTTTTCTTCTTTCTTTATTTCTTTCCTTTTCTTTCTTTCTTTCCTTTCTTTATTTATTTCTTTCCTTTTCTTTCTTTCATTTTCTTTCTTTCTTTCTTCCTTCCTTTCACCCTAACATTACTAAAGGAATGCATCTCTTCGCCACCCACCGACAAAAGAGCGTTAATGGGCGTAGATGCATTAAGTTACGATTTGCAACAAAGTTGTGATACTTGAGAAGTTTTAGCCCGTAACATCCGACTTCATCACAACGTTTTTGAGTTCCGTCTGAGAGTCACATCACATACAGCTAATCACATACAGATAATCACATACAGCTAAAACACATAGCTAATCACATACAGCTAATCACATGCAACTAATCACATAAAGCTAATCACATACAGCTAAAACACACAGCTAATCACATGCAGCTAATCACATACAGCTAATCACATACAGCTAAAACACACATTTAATCACATACAGCTAAAACACACAGCTAATCACATACAGCTAATCACATACAGCTAAAACACACAGCTAATCACATACAGCTAATCACATACAGCTAAACACATACAGCTAAACACATACAGCTGAACTAATTGCATACGGCTAATCACACACAGCTAAACACATACAGCTAATCACATAGAGCTGAACACACACAGCTAAACACATACGGATGAACACATACAGCTAAACACATACAGCTAAACACAAACTGTAGGTGAAATCAAGTAAGCGTTCCCTCCAACTGCTTATGAGCAACATGATGTTAGTGACCATATTTTACAATGACCTCGGCACATTTTTGTGTGATGTGGTCAGTCTCGCACCAGGCCGCCTTTAGCTCCAACATAAATCTCTGGTACCCATTTTTTTACGCTGGGAAAACCCCGGAGCCTTCTCAGTCTTGGGGTTTAATCATGGGCCGCAGCGTAAATAATAATTCCCAAAGTTTTTATTAAATAATTAAAAAAAAATATTTCGAGCAATTTGGCCCTATGCATCCGACTTTAACAATACAATTCTGAGAACCATGTTGCCTTCTTTCTTTGATTATTATTTCCCTGATCAGATTCGTTAAGTTATTTTCAGGACCATCACTGTAAGGTAGAGTAGGATCTCGGTCAGTTCTGGTGCATCGTCTTTAATCTTTAATTACAATTCACGTCTTCGCAGTCAAGACATTCACATATCAGTTCCGCGGCCCGTTCCAGCAACCATAAAAAACTATCTTTACGACACATAGTACCATTGCTGGTGTATGTCCGGGGGGAGGGGGGGGGGGCAACAATAGAACCAGAGGGATAAAAGCCGCTTGGTCAAGCAGTCGCCACGACGTGTGAGACTCAGGATTTTTATTTCACCCCCGAAAAAAAAAAAATCCTTTCTGTCTACCGCGGGCTTCGAACACCGAACGTCGGCTTTTCAGCCAGCGGGACACTGGTTTTAGCCGCACGGCCACGCGCACCATCGAAATGTTTATATACTGATTATTCTTGTCCTGTATTGATTAAACGTGACTTCCGGTTAATATGGCAGATGTGCGACAGGAACCATTGAGGCTCAGTCTGATAGTGTTCCTTGTAGCAGTTTACTCATATTCCAAGTCCGGCTTGCTGCCGGAGCTACTGAAAACAGTGCTCTGTGCACAATGTGAGCTGTGTTTTTCATCCGGATCGTGTTTCGATATTCAGATTGGACAGTTCAGCTGCGTTCACTTTCTGTGCCGCTTGGCCTTATATCTTTTAGCGTGTGCTGTAGCTGCTATCATGGGGACAGCGGCTGCCTATCAAAGTTAGGATCCTTCAATGAGATTAGTTTTAATTCGGATCATTCCAATAGCACGGGCGGTTGAGCAATTATGGATTTTAATTCGTTTGCAGTGATACCGGGACCTTCGACGAAACCACAACCAATGATTAACGTGCTCTGTTCTCTTCCAGTGAGAATTAATTTCTTGCTTTGTGATGTCCCATTCCACTTTCCCTTTGACGTGAATGTTATCCAACGTTTCGTTGTCACCTTCCTTTGAGAGTTGGCCTCTAACACCCATCGCTATATCAGCGTTGTCGCTAGCATCCCTTTTGTTTGTTTGCTTGCTTGTTTGCTTGCTTGTTTGTTTGCTTGTTTGTTTGTTTGCTTGCTTGCTTGTTTGTTTGCTTGCTTGTTTACTTGCTTGTTTGCTTGCTTGCTAGCTTGTTTGCTTGCTTGTTTGTTTGCTTGTTTGTTTGCTTGCTTGCTTGTTTGTTTGTTTGCTTGCTTGGTTGTTTGCTTGCTTGTTTGTTTGCTTGCTTGCGTTCGCCCGATGATTAAAGGAGTGTACCTCTTCATCATCCGCCCTTAAAAGGACGTTAAGTGGACGTGTCTGCGCTGTGTTGTGGTTTACAGTATAACTGTGATATTTGCGCCTTTCGGTCCAACACATCCGACTTCAGCACGACATTTTTGAGTACCGCGTTGTCTTCCCTCTTCGATCCCTATTCGCTTGGCCAGACTAGATAGGTTAATCTGTTACTAGAGGCACCACGGAGAGGTGGAGCAGGATCTGGATGGTTCTGGTTCACCAATCCTGGCGTAAGCCATCAGCTGTGGGTCGCTGACAACTTCCAGCTCTGGTGCAGTGAAGCGCGCCTTCTCCTCCTAACATCCATGTTCATCTTTCTTTCTTTCTTTCTTTCTTTCCCTTTTTTTCTTTCTTTCTTTCTTTCTTTCTTTGTTTGTTTGTTGTTTGTTTCTTTCCCTTTCTTTAATTCTTTCTTTCTTTCTTTCTTTATTTCCCTTTATTTATTTCTTTCTTTCACTTTCTTTCTTTCTTTCTTTCTTTCTTTCTTTCTTTCTTTCTTTCTTTCTTTCTTTCTTCTTTCTTTAATTCTTTCGTTCTTTCTTTCTTTCTTTTTTTTTTGTTTGTTTGTTTGTATGTTTGTTTATTTCTTTCCCTGTCTTTCTTTCTTTCTTTCTTTCTTTCTTTCTTTCTTTCTTTTTTTTTTTTTTCTTTTTTCTTTCTTTCTTTCTTTGTCTTTTTTTTTTCTTTCTTCCTTTCTTTCTTTCTTTCTTTCTTCTTTCTTTCTTTCTTTCTTTCTTTCTTTCTTTCTTTCTTTCTTTCTTTCTTTCTTTCTTTCTTTCTTTCTTTCTTTCTTTCTTTCTTTCTTTCCTTTATTTATTTCCTTTTCTTTCTTTCTTTCTTTCTTTTTTTCTTTCTTCTTTCTTTCTTTCTTTCTTTCTTTCTTCTTTGCTTCCTTACTTTACTTCTTTCTTTATTTCTTTCTTTCCCTGTCTTTCTTTCTTTCTTTCTTTATTCTTTCTTTCTTTCATTCCTTCTTTGTTTCTTTCTTCCTTCTTTCTTTATTTCGCTTTATTTATTTATTTCTTTCTTTTCTTTCTTTCTTTCTTTCTTTCTTTCTTTTTCTTTCTTCTTTCTTTCTTTCTTTCTTTCTTCTTTCTTTCTTCTTTCTTTCTTTCTTCTTTCTTTCTTTCTTTCTTTCTTTCTTTCTTTTTTCTTTTTTCTTTCTTTTCTTTCTTTTTTTTTCTTTCTTAGTTTCTTCTTTCTTCTTCCTTTCTTTCTTTATTTTTATTTTCATTCTTTCTTTCTTTCTCTTCTCTTTCTTTCTTTCTTTCTTTCTTTCTTTCTTTCTTTCTTTCTTTCTTTCTTTCTTTTCTTTCTTTATTCCATTTCTTTATTTCTTTCTTTCTTTCTTTCTTTCTTTCTTTCTTTCTTCTTTCTTTCTTTCTTTCTTTCTTTCTTCTTTCTTTCTTTCTTTCTTTCTTTCTTTCTTTTTCTTTCTTTCTTTCTTTCCTTTTCTTTATTTATTTCTTTACTTTTCTTTCTTTCTTTCTTCTTTCTTTCTTTCTTTTTTTCTTTTTTCTTTCTTTCTTTCTTTCTTTCTTTCTTTCTTTCTTTCTTTCTTTCCTTTTCTTTCTTTCTTTCCTTTCTTTCTTTATATATTTCCTTTTCTTTCTTTCATTTCTTTCTTTCTTTCTTTCTTTCTTTCTTTCTTTCTTTCTTTCTTTCTTTCTTTCTTTCTTTCTTTCTTTCTTTCTTTCTTCTTTCTTTCTTTCTTTTTTTCCCTTCCTTCTTTCTTTCTTTTTTCTTTCTTTTTTTCTTTCTTTCTTCTTTATTTCCATTTTTTATTCATTTCTTTACTTTTCTTCTTTCTTTCTTTCTTTCTTTCTTTCTTTCTTTCTTTCCTTCTTTCTTTCCCTTTCTTTCTTTATTTCTTTACTTTTCTTTCTTTCTTTCTTTTTTTCTTTCTTTCTTTATTTCTTTCCTTTTCTTTCTTTCTTTTCCTTTCTTTATTTATTTCTTTCCTTTTCTTTCTTTCATTTTCTTTCTTTCTTTCTTCCTTCCTTTCACCCTAACATTACTAAAGGAATGCATCTCTTCGCCACCCACCGACAAAAGAGCGTTAATGGGCGTAGATGCATTAAGTTACGATTTGCAACAAAGTTGTGATACTTGAGAAGTTTTAGCCCGTAACATCCGACTTCATCACAACGTTTTTGAGTTCCGTCTGAGAGTCACATCACATACAGCTAATCACATACAGATAATCACATACAGCTAAAACACATAGCTAATCACATACAGCTAATCACATGCAACTAATCACATAAAGCTAATCACATACAGCTAAAACACACAGCTAATCACATGCAGCTAATCACATACAGCTAATCACATACAGCTAAAACACACATTTAATCACATACAGCTAAACACACAGCTAATCACATACAGCTAATCACATACAGCTAAAACACACAGCTAATCACATACAGCTAATCACATACAGCTAAACACATACAGCTAAACACATACAGCTGAACTAATTGCATACGGCTAATCACACACAGCTAAACACATACAGCTAATCACATAGAGCTGAACACACACAGCTAAACACATACGGATGAACACATACAGCTAAACACATACAGCTAAACACAAACTGTAGGTGAAATCAAGTAAGCGTTCCCTCCAACTGCTTATGAGCAACATGATGTTAGTGACCATATTTTACAATGACCTCGGCACATTTTTGTGTGATGTGGTCAGTCTCGCACCAGGCCGCCTTTAGCTCCAACATAAATCTCTGGTACCCATTTTTTACGCTGGGAAAACCCCGGAGCCTTCTCAGTCTTGGGGTTTAATCATGGGCCGCAGCGTAAATAATAATTCCCAAAGTTTTTATTAAATAATTAAAAAAAAATATTTCGAGCAATTTGGCCCTATGCATCCGACTTTAACAATACAATTCTGAGAACCATGTTGCCTTCTTTCTTTGATTATTATTTCCCTGATCAGATTCGTTAAGTTATTTTCAGGACCATCACTGTAAGGTAGAGTAGGATCTCGGTCAGTTCTGGTGCATCGTCTTTAATCTTTAATTACAATTCACGTCTTCGCAGTCAAGACATTCACATATCAGTTCCGCGGCCCGTTCCAGCAACCATAAAAAACTATCTTTACGACACATAGTACCATTGCTGGTGTATGTCCGGGGGGAGGGGGGGGGGGCAACAATAGAACCAGAGGGATAAAAGCCGCTTGGTCAAGCAGTCGCCACGACGTGTGAGACTCAGGATTTTTATTTCACCCCCGAAAAAAAAAAAATCCTTTCTGTCTACCGCGGGCTTCGAACACCGAACGTCGGCTTTTCAGCCAGCGGGACACTGGTTTTAGCCGCACGGCCACGCGCACCATCGAAATGTTATATACTGATTATTCTTGTCCTGTATTGATTAAACGTGACTTCCGGTTAATATGGCAGATGTGCGACAGGAACCATTGAGGCTCAGTCTGATAGTGTTCCTTGTAGCAGTTTACTCATATTCCAAGTCCGGCTTGCTGCCGGAGCTACTGAAACAGTGCTCTGTGCACAATGTGAGCTGTGTTTTTCATCCGGATCGTGTTTCGATATTCAGATTGGACAGTTCAGCTGCGTTCACTTTCTGTGCCGCTTGGCCTTATATCTTTTAGCGTGTGCTGTAGCTGCTATCATGGGGACAGCGGCTGCCTATCAAAGTTAGGATCCTTCAATGAGATTAGTTTTAATTCGGATCATTCCAATAGCACGGGCGGTTGAGCAATTATGGATTTTAATTCGTTTGCAGTGATACCGGGACCTTCGACGAAACCACAACCAATGATTAAACGTGCTCTGTTCTCTTCCAGTGAGAATTAATTTCTTGCTTTGTGATGTCCCATTCCACTTTCCCTTGACGTGAATGTTATCCAACGTTTCGTTGTCACCTTCCTTTGAGAGTTGGCCTCTAACACCCATCGCTATATCAGCGTTGTCGCTAGCATCCCTTTTGTTTGTTTGCTTGCTTGTTTGCTTGCTTGTTTGTTTGCTTGTTTGTTTGTTTGCTTGCTTGCTTGTTTGTTTGCTTGCTTGTTTACTTGCTTGTTTGCTTGCTTGCTAGCTTGTTTGCTTGCTTGTTTGTTTGCTTGTTTGTTTGCTTGCTTGCTTGTTTGTTTGTTTGCTTGCTTGGTTGTTTGCTTGCTTGTTTGTTTGCTTGCTTGCGTTCGCCCGATGATTAAGGAGTGTACCTCTTCATCATCCGCCCTTAAAAGGACGTTAAGTGGACGTGTCTGCGCTGTGTTGTGGTTTACAGTATAACTGTGATATTTGCGCCTTTCGGTCCAACACATCCGACTTCAGCACGACATTTTTGAGTACCGCGTTGTCTTCCCTCTTCGATCCCTATTCGCTTGGCCAGACTAGATAGGTTAATCTGTTACTAGAGGCACCACGGAGAGGTGGAGCAGGATCTGGATGGTTCTGGTTCACCAATCCTGGCGTAAGCCATCAGCTGTGGGTCGCTGACAACTTCCAGCTCTGGTGCAGTGAAGCGCGCCTTCTCCTCCTAACATCCATGTTTAACTCCCCTTACGCAACATCGCTGTCCTGTTCGCCATCTCGTTTGCCACCATCTTCAGCATACCCGGAACTATATATCCACGCTAGGAAATATATTACATATCTCTGTGTGTTGTTTGTTTTTGAAAGAAAGAAAGAAAGAAAGAAAGAAGAAAGAAAGAAAGAAAGAAAGAAAAAGAAAGAAAGAAAGAAAGAAAGAAAATAAGAAAGAAAGAAAGAAAGACAGGGAAAGAAACAAACAAACAAAGAAAAAAAGAAAGAAAGAAAGAAAAAAAGAAAGAAAGAAAGAAAGAAAGAAAGAAAGAAAGAAAAAAAGAAAGAAAGAAAGAAAGAAAGAAAGGAAAGAAGAAAGAAAGAAAGAAAGAAAGAAAGAAAGAAAGAAAGAAAGAAAGAAAGAAAGAAAGAAAGAAAGAAAGAAAGAAAGAAAGAAAGAAAGAAAGAAAGAAAGAAGAAAGAAAGAAAGAAAGAAGAAAGAAAGAAAGAAAGAAAGAAAGAAAGAACCAGAAATGCTATATATTTTGTATTCTATTTATTCACAGTTGTTTGTCACTGATACATTGGTTGAGACTTCCGGTCAATATGGCGGATAGGCGGCAGAAATATTTGAGGCTGTGTTTCAAAAGAGCTCCTTGTTACAGTTTCCTCATATTCCAATCCCGGCTTGCTGCCGGAGCTAATGAGTTTAGTGCTCTATTCACACCATGAACTGTGTTTTAATCCGGATCATGTTTCGACATTCCAATCGCTCACGATGAATGATGATATCGTTTGACGAAGGACAGTTCAGCTGCGTTCACTTTCGGTGCCGCTTGGCCTTATGTCTTTTAGCATGCGCTGTAGCTGCTGTGCTGGGGACGACTGCAGCTGCCTCTCTTTCTTTGGGTCTTTCAGTGAGTTGCATTTTAGTTCGGGTAATTCCACTGGCACGGGCGATTGAGCAATTATGGATTTTAAATCGTTTGCAGTGATACCGGGGCCTCAACTAAACCATAACCATCTTCTTCTACTTCTACCTTTCAGCTCCCTGTGGAGCATAGGTCTTCAATAAACACTTTCCTAGTCGTTCTGTTTCTTGCCATTCTTTTAAGATTGTTCCATGTCTTCCCCATCATCTTCATCTCTGCTGCTATCTGTCTTCTCCAAGAATTATTTGGTCTTCCTCTTTGCCTTTTCCCCTGGGGATTCCAAAAAGGGCCTGTTGTGTAATACTCTCACTTGGCGTCCGCAGTGTCGGTCCTATCCAGCGCCATCCTCTTCGCTGTATCTCTTTATCCACTGTTATTTGACTGGTACATTTCCATAATTCTATGTTAGTGATTTTGTCCTGCCATTTCCATCCTTTTATTCAATGAAAGTCTGTATCTTCCTGATTGTCAATTTTGTTGTTCTCCATGTTTCACAGCCATATAGTAGGACTGACTTCACAAACATGGACAAGTCAAAGGAACCATTACTATAACCAACCATAACTTTAGTTGGTTTCCTATTTTGTGTATTTCCACAAAGAATGGACATGGAGGGTTACTTTGTCATATTGTTACAGGTTTCACATAGAGGCTTTCATAATAATGTGGAAGGTGTGGAATAAACGGATGAATAAACGGATGAATAAACGGATGAATAAATGGATGAATAAATGGATGAATAAACGGATGAATAAATGGATGAATAAACGGATGAATAAACGGATGAATAAATGGAAGAATAAATAGATGAATAAACGGATGGATAAACGGATGAATAAACGGATGAATCAATGGATGAATAAATGGATGAATAAACGGATGAAAAAATGGATGAATAAACGGATGGATAAATGGATGAATAAATGGATGAATAAATGGATGAATAAACGGATGAATAAATGGATGAATAAACGGATGAATCAATGGATGAATAAATGGATGAATAAACGGATGAATCAATGGATAAATAAATGGATGAATAAACGGATGAATAAATGGATGAATAAACGGATGAATAAATGGATGAATAAACGGATGAATAAATGGATGAAAAAACGGATGAATCAATGGATGAATAAACGGATGAATAAATGGATGAATAAACGGATGAATAAATGGATGAATAAACGGATGAATAAATGGATGAATAAACGGATGAATAAACGGATGAATAAAGGATGAATAAATGGATGGATAAACGGATGATTAAATGGATGAATAAACGGATGAATTAACGGATGAATAAACGGATGAATCAATGGATGAATAAATGGATGAATAAACGGATGAATAAATGGATGAAAAAACGGATGAATAAATGGATGAATAAACGGATGTATAAATGGATGAATAAATGGATAAATACTTACTTGAACGAGACACAAGAAAAGTGTGGAAGCTTGTAAAACAGCTGAATGATGAGGGTACAGAAAGGAACACCAAAATTACACTGATGAAGGATGGAAACATTCTAACAGGTAACATGCAGCAAATTGCTTTGCAGACTCCTTTGCTAATGACAATAATATTGAAATTAGCCTAGAAAAACGACAAGAGACCCGTTTAAAACAACAAAATGCAAGACAAGAAAAGACCACACATGAAGTAATGGAAACACCCATTACACAAAGAGAGCTAGAGCTGGCAATATCCAAATTAAAAATGAAAAAGTCACCAGGCAATGATGGAGTGTCCAATGAAATGATTAAGAACTTGGGAACTGCAGCTAAAGCAAAACTACTGCAGATCTACAACATTTGCTGGATCACAGGTAGAGTGCCACAGGCATGGAGAGAAGCAATTATGATACCAATACTAAGCCAGGAAAAGATGGTTCAATGACATCCAGCTATAGACCAATCAGCCTTACAAGCTGTTTGTGTAAAACAATGGAACGTATAATCAATCTCAGACTGCAGTGGTACCTGGAAAGTGAAAATCTCCTTGTCCCACAACAAGCAGGCTTTAGACAGTGTTACTCTACCGAAGATCAAGCAACCTATCTTTCCAGGAAATTGAAGATGCGTTTCAAGAAAAGAAACTGGTACTAGCAGCATGGATAGACCTAAAGAAAGCATTCTATAAGGTATGGAAGGAAGGGCTTTTGAAGAAACTGAGAAATTATGGAGTAAATGGCAGGATGTACAAATGGGTCAAAGCATACCTGCATAACAGGAGAGCCAGAGTGCAACTGGATGGTCTTAAGAGTAAGAAGGTCTTATTGCGCCAGGGCGTTCCACAAGGAGGGGTACTATCTCCAACACTTTTTCTGATCTACATCAATGACCTAGTTACTGAACTACCACATGGCATCAAAGTGGCAATGTATGCAGATGACTTGGTAATGTGGTGCACAGAGAGTATGCAACAGTGGCCTCCAAATTGCTACAAAGAGCTATGAATGCACTGAATTCATGGACAAATAGATGGTGTATCAGCATCAATACAGACAAATGCAGTACTACACTTTTCACACTCTCCCCAAAACAAAAAGCAGGAGCCATCTACATAAACAATGAGCCTGTGAAAGAAGACATACAAGCTACATATCTCGGAGTTACATTTGATAACAAACTATCTTGGAAACAGCAGATAAATAAGGCAACCCAAAAAGCAAGGAGGAAATTGGCTATTCTAAGAAAGTTGTGTGGAACCACATGGGGTGCGAGTGGGAAAATACTCAGTAAAGTTTACCAACAGAGTATACGCCCACATTTAGAATATGGATCATCCGCATGGTGCTCAGCATCAAACACCACATTGCAAGAACTGGATAAAGTACAAAACCAGGCACTTAGGATCATCACAGGAGCAATGAAATCAACACCAATATTGGAGATGGAGAAATTGTGGAGGATACCAGCACTGAGAGAACGGAGAGACACAAAGGTGCTGATACAGGCAGAAAAATGTGTATGCATGCCGAGACATCCAATGAAGGGCAGATTCCAAAATCTTGCATTGGGACGACTTATGAGAAGCAGTTTTATCCACCAAGCCAAGCGTATTAGTAGACAAACTCCAGACATGCCAAGAGTTGTTAAACCCCTTCTGCCCATACCAGAACAGACTCCCTGGACAGATGAATCAGGATTATCAGTTCAAATACGGACAGAAGTGAAAGGAATAGTTGACAAAGAGGAACAGAATAGTCTACAGCGAAAAACAATAACTCTGAGTTTCCTGGATGAAGAATACCCACAAGACCTATGGATCCGTGTGTACACAGATGGATCAGCACAGAATGCAGTAAAGAATGGGGGAGCAGGTGTATATATAGAGTACCCAAATAACACTAGGGATATGAATAAAATAGCAACAGGGAAATATTGTCACAATTATGATGCAGAAATACAAGCAATAAAGTTGGCAATAGAAAAACTGCTGAACAGTAATCTTAGCCCACAGCCTGTAGTGTTTTTGACAGATGCAAGATCAGTACTCCAGGCACTACAATCCAGAAAATTACCACATCTGCAGACCTTATTGACTGAACTCTGCAAGCACCACAGGGTTGCCCTGCAGTGGATCCCGTCTCACTGTGGAATACCAGGAAATGAGAAAGCAGATCAGTTGGCAAAGGAAGGTTCAACAGGCACACAACTAGATACACCAGTTACATACCATCTTAAGAAACAGATAATCAAATCATCAGAGGACCACAAGCCCCAAATCAGGATGCCTTTCATAATATGAATAGATATGAACAAGTTATCATTATACGCCTAAGAACAGGACACAATCGACTCCATAGTCACATGTATACAAAATTCAAGATCGGCACATCAACTACTTGTACATGTGGACAGGCACCCCAGACTGCTGAACACATACTTCAAGACTGCACTGAATATAGTAGACTGAGGAAGTAGACATTGGCCCATAGATACAACACTACAGACAAAACTATATGGGCCACTGCAAGAATTACAAAAGACAGTAAAATTTATACAGGAAACGACATTGCAGATATAGACAATACTTCAGGCGAACGAAAGATAGATAGATGGATGAATAAACGGATGAATAAATGGATGAATAAACGGATGAATAAATGGATGAATAAACGGATGAATAAACGGATGAAAAAACGGATGAATAAATGGATGAATAAACGGATGAATAAATGGATTAATAAACGGATGAATAAGCGGATGGATAAACGGATGAATAAACGGATAGATAAATGGATGAATAAACGGATGAATAAACGGATGAATAAATGAATGAATAAATGGATGAATAAACGGATGGATAAACGGATGCATAAACTGATGGATAAATGGATGAATAAATGGATGAATAAACGGATGGATAAATAGATGAATAAATGGATGAATAAACGGATGAATACGCGGATGAATACGCGGATGGATAAACGGATGAATAAATGGATGGATAAACGGATGAATAAACGCATGAATAAACGGATGAAAAAATGGATGAATAAACGGGTGAATAAATGGATGAATTAATGGATGAATAAACGGATGAATAAATGGATGAATAAACGGATGAATAAACGGATGAATAAATGGATGAATAAATGGATGAATAAACGGATGAATAAACGGATGAATAAACAAGAAGAAATGTGAACTTCCCCACCCCTAAACACCCCCCCGCGCCCTCCCCCCCCCCCTCCAAAAAAAAAAATATATATATATATATATATAAATTATAGAAATGGATAAGCTAGAACAGATATGAAATAAATATATCCATGAAGATAAATTGAATATATACATACATTTTTTTTTGCCGTTCGCCAGCTTTTTACTTCTGATGAAGTCCCTAGAGACTAGGAACTGAATTTTGCGTGTTGATCCATTTTTCCCTGGCAGCCGTGTGCACAGGGATCCCTCGCCGCACAGGCAGATAACTCCGACTTCGGAGTACTCATATTTTTTTCCGCCGATGAATAATTGACGTTTCAAGCCGGGCCTCGCTGCTGAGACCAGGGTGGTTGACGCAGAGACAAATCATAAATAAAATCCCAACCAACCGGGATTTGAACCCACAACCTCTCTGTCTCGAGACCAACCAGTCCCCTAAATGTGAACATATGAAGAAACACTCAAATAGATGTGAAGAAAATATCCATGAAGATAAATTGAATATATGAAGAAACACTCAAATAGATATGAAGAAAACATCCACGAAGATAAAATGAATATATGAAGAAACACTAAAATAGATATGAAGAAAACATCCACGAAGATAAAATGAATATATGAAGAAACACTAAAATAGATATGAAGAAAACATCCACGAAGATAAAATGAATATATGAAGAAACACTAAAATAGATATGAAGAAAACATCCACGAAGATAAAATGAATATATGAAGAAACATTCAAATAGATGTGAAGAAAATATCCATGAAGATAAATGTAATATATGAAGAAACACTAAAATAGATATGAAGAAAACATCCACGAAGATAAAATGAATATATGAATAAACACTCAAATAGATGTGAAGAAAATATCCACGAAGATAAATTGAATATATGAAGAAACACTCAAATAGATGTGAAGAAAATATCCATGAAGATAAATTGAATATATGAAGAAACACTCAAATAGATGTGAAGAAAATATCCATGAAGATAAATTGAATATATGAAGAAACACTCAAATAGATGTGAAGAAAATATCCATGAAGATAAATTGAATATATGAAGAAACACTCAAATAGATGTGAAGAAAATATCCATGAAGATAAATTGAATACATGATGAAACACTCAAATAGATGTGAAGAAAATATCCTTGAAGATAAATTGAATATATGAAGAAACACTGAAATAGATATGAAGAAAATATCCATGAAGATAAATTGAATACATGAAGAAACACTGAAATAGATATGAAGAAAATATCCATGAAGATAAATTGAATATATGAAGAAACACTTAAATAGATATGAAGAAAATATCCATGAAGATAAATTGAATATATGAAGAAACATTCAAATAGATGTGAAGAAAATATCCATGAAGATAAATGTAATATATGAAGAAACACTCAAATAGATATGAAGAAAACATCCGCGAAGATAAAATGAATATATGAAGAAACACTAAAATAGATATGAAGAAAACATCCACGAAGATAAAATGAATATATGAAGAAACACTAAAATAGATATGAAGAAAACATCCACGAAGATAAAATGAATATATGAAGAAACATTCAAATAGATGTGAAGAAAATATCCATGAAGATAAATGTAATATATGAAGAAACACTCAAATAGATATGAAGAAAACATCCACGAAGATAAAATGAATATATGAAGAAACACTAAAATAGATATGAAGAAAACATCCACGAAGATAAAATGAATATATGAAGAAACACTAAAATAGATATGAAGAAAACATCCACGAAGATAAAATGAATATATGAAGAAACACTCAAATAGATGTGAAGAAAATATCCATGAAGATAAAATGAATATATGAAGAAACACTCAAATAGATGTGAAGAAAATATCCATGAAGATAAATTGAATATATGAAGAAACACTCAAATAGATGTGAAGAAAATATCCATGAAGATAAATTGAATATATGAAGAAACACTCAAATAGATGTGAAGAAAATATCCATGAAGATAAATTGAATATATGAAGAAACACTAAAATAGATGTGATGTCAATATTCAGGAATATAAATTAATAAATGGAGAAACAACAGAGAAATGTTAAGTAAATAGTCAGAAAGATAAATTGAATAAATGGAGAAATAATAGCACAGATGTGAAGTCTATATTCAGAAAGATAAATTGAATAGATATTCACTAAGATACATTGAATAAATGAAGAAACACTAGAGCAGATGTCAAGAAAATTAATTAAAATTTAAAGGCAAAAAATTAATGTGAAGATAATTCGGAATACACGAAGAAGCACAAAATGAAAGAATATTCAGTTATTTGTTATTTCAAAGTACACGGACATAACGGAAATGACGTCGACTGTGGACGGGAGAGAGAGACAAAACACAAAGTCTGGTGTAGTCAGAAAATGTATACAATTTTAAGTCGCAGTCGCTACGTCAAGATATTCTTTGCGGTTATAACGTCTCGGCTGCGTGCATTTGAGGCACCATTAAGAAATTCACTTGTAACACACACAACGCACATAAATTACACTCTCCCAATCGTCTCTCTCTCTCTCTCTTTTTTAAACGCATAATCGGACAACACAAACAAAGTAGCTCTGAACCGAATAGTCCACCCACTTGCGTGTGTTGTGCGTGTATTTTAAATATCGTGTGCGTGAATGAGTGCGTGAGTGTGTGTGTGTGTGAATGAGTGAGTGTGTGTGCGTGAGTGAGAGAGTGTGCGTGTGTCGAGTGTTAATTCACATGCCCGGATATTTGATTAGGTTAAGATTATTTATAATATCGGGTTTTCCCATTTTTTATTTCTTCTTCTTTTTCTTCTTCTTCTCCTCCTTTCTCTTTCTCCTCCCCTCCTCCTTTTATTCTCCGATCTTCTAATCTCTTCTCTTTTCAATTCTAGTTTTAGTTCTTTATCTTTATTGTTATTTTTAAATTCTCTATTATTTGCTTTTCTTATTCTTCATCTCATTGTTTCCCTTCTTCAATTCTCATTATTATTCTTATTACATTTTTTCTCATTTTCTCGTCTTTCTTGTTGCAATGGTACTTCCTTATTTTCCATCATCATCTTTGTCGCCATCATCTTCTTCTTCTACTACTGCTACTACTACTACCTCTGTTACGAAGACGCGAGCAACTCGTGACAACCAAACAGGACGAGTGATCTTTATTGTTCGTTCCTTTTTCTTTTCGTTCCTTTTTCTTTTCTTTTCTTTAATTTTTTTTTTTTTTTTGTGTGTGACTAAAAAGACCAACGAGAAAATTCTCAAAGAGGCCAGCACAAGAAGGGAGCTCCTAAGAAATATCAGAAACAAAAATAAAAGGAATATACAATCACAATTTTCGAGCACAACATGAGTAGAGGAAAGTTGGAGTACTTGGCAATAACTGGTAAAATACAGGGAAAGAGAGAACGCGGACGACAAAGAGGCAAGATATTTTAGATAGCTGTGTGTCATGGTATGGGAGGAAAAAACGTGAACAGCAGGATTGTTACGATGCACTGTGGATAGACAATTGTGGGATAACATAATCGCCTACTGTAACCGGCATGGCACATTATTAGAGTATGTCCTCTCTCCCTCTCCCTCTCCCCACCCCAACGACACGCCTTCCCCAACAGTTCGATAATTTGAATATTAATTTTTTTTTAAATATGTAAATATTTTGTTCCTTTCCTGCTGATTGTATATTTTAAAAATTGTAATTTCTGTGTTTTTGTCTTTTTTTTTAAATTTTATTTCTATGAGATGTCGTTACCCGGTCGCAAAATTCACAGGGGCGCAACATTGCAACATTGCAACAGAATGAATAAAAATACTAACAGAGATATAGCAGCCCCAGGGGTGTGGGGAGATACTTGGCTTTGCCTCATGCACCGGCAATTCATGATACGCCGCTGTCTCCTTTACCTTCAGGTGGCGGTTGTATTCAGGTTATCTATCTATCTATCTATCTATCTATCTATCTATCTATCTATCTATCTATCTATCTATCTATCTATCTATCTATCTATCTATCTATCTATCTATCTATCTATCTATCTATCTATCTATCTATCTATCTATCTATCTATCTATCTATCTATCTATCTATCTATCTATCTATCTGTCTGTCTGTCTGTCTGTCTGTCTGTCTGTCTGTCTGTCTGTCTGTCTGTCTGTCTGTCTGTCTGTCTGTCTGTCTGTCTGTCTGTCTGTCTGTCTATCTATCTATCTATCTGTCTATCCATCCATCCCATCCATCCATC
Organism: Megaustenia siamemsis; assembly: GCA_032433765.1. Classification (NCBI taxonomy): domain Eukaryota; kingdom Metazoa; phylum Mollusca; class Gastropoda; order Stylommatophora; family Ariophantidae; genus Megaustenia; species Megaustenia siamemsis. The sequence goes on from JAVIAB010000010.1 coordinate 213,082, forward strand.
CATCCATCCATCCATCCATCCATCCATCCATCCATCTCTGTCTGCCTGTCTGTTGATCTTTTTTTCCAACCACCAACCCACCTCCCTACCTACATACCTACCTGCCTATATATCAACATATACCTGTTTGCCTTTCTACCTACCGACCCACCTGCCTACCTACTCAACCACCTACCTTTCCACTCACCTACCTACCTAATACCCAACCACCCACCCACATACATACCCACCTGCCTACCCACCCACATACATACCTACCTATCTACATACACAACCACCAACCTACATACCCACCCATCTACCTATCACTTACCTACCTACTCAACCACCTACCTACCCACCCACCCACATACCTACCCACCCACCCACCCACATACATACCCACCTGCCTACCCACCCACATACATACCTACCTATCTACATACACAACCACCAACCTACATACCCACCCATCTACCTATCACTTACCTACCTACTCAACCACCTACCTACCCATCCACCTACCTACCCACCTACCTACCTACCCAACCACCTACATACCCACCCACCTACCTACCCATCCACCTACCTACCTGCCCGTATTTCTTGTACATATTGTGGTTCCCGCTATTAACCCCCCCCCCCTTTTTTTTTTCTCTCCTTCTCATTGCATGAGTGGTTATCTACCCTTCTTTCTTCCTCCCCTCAATGGCTACTCGTTTTAATCGATTGCTGCTAAATCGGCGTTAATTGAGCGCCAAAGAGTTCTGTTTTATAGTTTACAGCAGACTCGAAATTGAGTACAATCGTGTTGTAGTACAGCTCACGAGATTCCGAGCCACTTAACTTTCCGTTTTTATTCTTCATTTTTTTCTCTTTATTTTTTTAAAGAAAAATAAAAACACTACTTTGCAGTGTGTAGTTACAGTCACATTATGACTTATCTGTCGACGTTATGTCTTGTATTCTATCAGTAAACATATCTAACGTGTTATAATCTTCTTCTCCCACATATTATATACTAATAATTAGTAACAAATAACGAGCACAGGAAGTAATAATTAACAAATAACAAATAACAATTGTTCTCTCGTCAAAAAAAAAGGGCGCCGAGATATCGAATCTCTTATTTTAGGAGTATCGTTCTTAACGATTACTTAGAAAAGTCACGGGCTGGAGTCCGGTAGAAGCCGTCCATCTATTCTCTCGACAAAAAGCTAATGATTTGAATTTTTCTGGCATATTTTTCTATCATTAACACGGATTTAAAGGAACTTTGAACAAGATTGACATAGTTAATGCTGTTTTATTCAGGTATTTTGTGAGCATTTGAACTTTTTCGAGGTTGAATGACCGACGCTGTCGGGGGGAGGTGTTTTCGATAAGAAAACGTAGATTGTTTGAACAAACTCCAAACTTTGTCGACATTTCTGCCATTTATTGGCCATTTTCGAATTTAAAAGTGTTAAAGTTGTCGATTATTATTTTTTTGTGGAAGTATCTATTGTTATTCATGATAAAGGCATAGATGAAACGCTTAATAAGTGGAATACTGTGATTAAATAGTCTACAGCTCGACCCGGACAAAGCTGAAATGGCGATTTTGGCTTGAGGAAGACGGTGTGGAATTTCTTCTTTAGACATTTTTCATGATTTTTGTTGACTTGTTTTATTTGCTTATTATTTATTGAACTCTAAAGTTGATGAATTATAAAAAAAAGATACCTGCTTTTTTATTTTAAAGTTTGTAACAGTATTCACTTGAAATAATTCCTGTCACAAATAATGTTGAAAAAATTCAGTGTTATTTGAAATCTTAGGATAAACGAACACAAATTATACCACTAAACGTTTCGTTTTTTTTCACATTTTGCAGTCGTTTTGTTATTTCTTGATATGTTTTTTAATCCAGCTTCACAGGTGTGTGTCTTTTATAATAATAGCACAATCATTGTATTGTGATTGAAATGTTGGAAGGAATGTGGGCACTGATTGTGGAATGTGATACTAACAGGAAGCAGTAGGGAACATGTTCGTTCTATCCAATAAATGTGATAAGAAGTCAGGAAGATAAATGGAACAAATGAAGATATAGTGGATTCAAAATGATAAATAATGAGAAAGATAAATGATGGGATAGTAGTATAAATGTGAAGAAAACTGAGATAAATAGAACTCTTAAAAATACATATGACACAGATTGACTGGAAAGATAAAGGGAATAAATAGATGAACACTAAAATACGTTTGATAGCAAAAATGAGGAAGATAAATAGTCAGCATTGGGGGGAAAAATCAGAAGATGGATAAATGGAGAAAAACTAGAACAAATGTGAAGAAAAAACACAGGTAGATGAATTGATAAATGGAAGAATATAATATTAGAACAAAGTGAAGAAAAAAATGAGGAAGAGAGTGGAATAAATTAGCAAATAAGGCACAAATTAGAACAAATGTGTCAAAACGATCAGGAAGATAAATTGGATTATATAGAGAAACTAGAACGGATATGAAGTAAATATTCCGGAAATTAAATTGAATACTTGAAGTGAAGTGAAGAAACACTAGTGAAGTGCAGATGTGAAGAAAATATTTAGTAAGATAAACGGAGAAACATTGGAACATAATAAATTAGGATATTTCAATTTGTAATTTGTATAATCCACTTGACTGACTTGACTGTGCAAACCGTATGTGACGATGGAAACAAGAAAAAGAGTTCTTAAATGTTATGTAGAGCCAGTCTTAACATATGGATGTGAATCATGACAATAGGAAAACAGAAAAAAAAATTACTGGAGTCTGTAGAAATGAAATGTGGTTCTACAGAAGAATGTTGAGAATACCCGGGACAGCTAAGAAGAGTAATGAAACGTTCTGAAAGAGGTCAAAGCAAAGAGAGAGGTAATTTCCAATATTAGGAAGAAACAATCTTCATTTTTTGGCCATGTAATGTGAAGAGAACAGCTGGAATATATTGTAACAACAGGGAAAATTGAGGGACAAAGAGATATAAGGAAGCAAAGTGAAAAAATACCAGACAGCTTAAGAGAATGGTTTGGCAGAAGGTCAACAACAGAAATGATAAACTGTCGAGATTGAAAGTTGTGGAGAGACATGATCACCTACTCCAGTAGAAATGGTACTTGAATAAGCAACAAATGATATGTAATACAGAGACAGATGATGTAACAGAATGTAGGATATTAGGATATTTTAAAAAAATACATACTTCAGGTGATGAGTAAGCATTTTATAGGAGCCAGTAGTGGGGTGTGGCAGTATATACACCAAGGTATGGTGACAGCTTTACAAAGAAGAAACACAACACAATACTGACGTTTCGGTCTGATGCCTTCTTCAGAACACGGGGGACAAGAACAAACAGTGAGGTTACAAATTTACTGCAACATTGCAATTATTTGCCAGTCCCCCAAGAATTTTCTACTTTGGACATAGTAAATGTATTAATACAAAGATCTAGAAGATAAATGGAAATAAACGGAGTTCTTGAATAAATGAATCAGTTACCTGTTTCTGAGATAAACAGGAACAAAGGAATGGCTAGAACAAGCTGTTAAGTTATTTATAACTCGCAATATAAATGGATCAAAGAGAAAGTTGCAAATGTGGTACACAATTCAGTAGTCGGAGTGAATTATTTAATATCTTGTGAAATAAGATCAAATGATATAGCATAGAGAAATGAATAAGAGAATAACAAATAATTTGATGAAATAAGAGTAGTAATAAGTAGAAGAAATAAGAGAATAACAAATAATTTGATGAAATAAGAGTAGTAATAAGTAGAAGAAATAAGAGAATAACAAATAATTTGATGAAATAAGAGTAGTAATAAGTAGAAGAAATAAGAGAATAACAAATAATTTGATGAAGAAGGAGTAGCAATAAGTAGAAGAAATAAGAGAGTAGCAAATAATTTGATGAAATGGGAGTAGGAATAAGTAAAAGAAATAGAGTAGCAAATAATTTGATGAAATAGGGTAGGAATAAGTAAAAGAAAAATATAGACTGACAATGATTTGATGAAATAGGAGTAGCAATAAGTAGAAGAAATAAGAGACTAACAAATAATTTGAGGAAATTGAGTAATAATTAGTAGTTGAAATAAGAGTAGCAAATAATTTGATGAAATAAGAGTAATAATTAGTAGAAGAAATAAGAGAGTAACAAATAATTTGATGAAATAAAAGAATAGCAACCTTCCTGACTTGCCTTCCAGCGCTGAGGGAAGATATAATTTGCGGTCTTTTGCTCTGCTGTTATGTTTCCTAGTGTTTCTAATCTTCCATCAATCCTTTTCCGTGGTCGACTCTTGAGTCTGGTGTTCTCACAACGTTTATTCAAGGCTCATTATGTTTTGTTCTGCCTTGTCAAGTGGTTAAAATCACTTGATCTGTTGTTTCTGGCGGGGATTTTGCGTTTTTCTCAGTTCTTAATTTCTGATTTTATCTCTCAGACTGTTTCTTGTCATTCGACTTCGTCTAACACTTTTCATGTCGGAAGTGGTTATTTTTCTTATTGTTCTTGAGTCTAGAGTCCAGTCCTGGCATAGGTAGCTCAATGTTTGGATAATGGTTGTGTTGTATAGTGCCTGTTTGGCCTCTAGTGTTATTTCTTTGTTCGCCAGCAGTGGTAACAGTTGTTTGTCTGTTGATTTGACAAGCTTTGTTGCATCTTGAGTCTAGAGTCCAGTCCTGGCATAGGTAGCTCAATGTTTGGATGATGGTTGTGTTGTATAGTGCCTGTTTGGCCCCTAGTGTTATTTGTTAGCCAGCAGTGGTAACAGTTGTTTTGTCTGTTGATTTGACAAGCTTTGTTCCATCTTGAGTCTAGATTCCAGGTCTGGCATAGGTAGCTCAATGTTTGGATAATGGTTGTGTTGTATAGTGCCTGTTTGGCCTCTAGTGTTATTTCTTTGTTCGCCAGCAGTGGTAACAGTTGTTTGTCTGTTGATTTGACAAGCTTTGTTGCATCTTGAGCCTCTTTCTGCTGGCGAGTAAATTGTCTGTTACTAGACTTCCTGGATATTAGCATTTTTCCACTTGTTTTGATTGCCTGCCATCTATCATTATGTTGTTTCTCTTTTGCGATATTCATGTCTTTTTTTATTGTGATTTTCATGTTGTTTTAAGTGCCTTTGCTATTAAGTCTATTTAAGCATTCTTCTAGGTCTTTTATTTTTCCATTTATTTAGTGCCTGATCATTCACAATAAAAGTAGCAATAAAATGATGAAATAAGAGTAGTTATAAGTAGAGAAACTTCTTCTTTCCTTCCTTATTTGCTTTTCAGCGTCGAGAGGGATATAATTTGCGGTCTTTTGCTCTTCTGTTCATCTCTGCTGCTATGTCTCCTAGTGCTTTTAATATTCCGTCAATCCCATCTTTTTCATGGTTTGCCACTGGATTTGGTGTTCTTGAAACATTTATTGAAGGCTTGTTATGTTTTGATCTTTCTGCCTTGTCACATGGCCAAACCATTTTATCCATTATTTCTTTATATATTCTGTAGCGAGAGTTATTCCTAGCATTTTTCTTCAGTTCATTTCTGATCTTATCTCTCAGGCTGTTTCCTGTCATTAGTGTAACACATTTGATCTTAATAATGTTATTTATCTTATTGTTCTTGCATCTAGGGTCCAGGTCTGGCATTGGTAGCACAACGTTGGGATGAAGATTGTATAGTGACCGTTTTGCCTCTAGAGTTATTTCCTTGTTGAACAATAGTGGTGATAACTGTCCAATGATTTGACAAGCCTTGTTGCATCTTACTTCCTAGATATTTGAATTCCTCTACTTGTTTTAGTTGTCTGCCGTCTATAGTCATGTTGATGTTCTGTTTCTCTTTTGTGATATTCATAACTTCTATTTTGTTGATTTTCATGTTGTATTTTGTGCCTGTGCTGTTGAGTCTAAGTGTTCTTGTAGGTCTTCCATTTTTCCATGTATTAGTGTCTGATTGTCTGCAAATAGAATCTCATTTATCGTCTCTGATAGGCTGGCTAACTTACATATGTAGTCCATGTATGTAATAAACAATAGGGGGGGACGGGATATTAGAGAAACAATAGCAATAATTAAAGAAATAAGAAAAGCTAAATATATGAAGGTATGGGAAAAAACAGTGAACAGACGAAGAAGAAAGAAAAGCAATAAAATTACGGAAATAAGTAGGTATTAAAGGCTAAAAAAGTAAGTTAAAAAAGTAAAGAGCCCCGTCACGCCAATTGGTGTAGAGGAAATAGGGTGATAGTGACTATAATTTTTATAGACCTTCAGCATATGAATTTTAGGGTAATGTGGTCGGTATTATGCCCGTACCACTTTACTTTCCCAGAAAAAAAAACAGGTACTCGTTTAAGGCTGGGTGAACCCTGAAGCCATCGATCAAGATCGAAGCCAGCCTCTCGTCCTTTGTAGTCCAGTTCACTAACCACTGAGCTATCGTGGCTCCCTAAAAGCTAAAGATAATCCATTATTACCATTTTGGAGAAGTGACTACAGCGCTTTTCTTCTCTTGGTAAGGTACACATTTTTGTCCAGCTGTTTCAGCTTTCAAAACTCAAGTTCAGCACAATAAGCTGGAATTATAACAAAAGATACAAGAGATGAGAAAGAGAATAATGTTGAGCTTTTATCTGTCTAGCTCAGTGGTTAGTGAACTTGACTACAAAGGACAAGGGGTAGGGTTCGATCCCAACCAACGGCTTCCGGGTTCCCTCAGCCTTAAATGGGTACCAGATTTTTTCTGGGAAGTAAAGCGGCGCGGGCGTAATACCGACCACATTACTCCAAAATTCATGTGCTGAAGGTCTGTAAAATTTATGGTCACTAACACCATATTCCCTATACGCCACTTGGCGTGACGGGGCTCTTTACTTACTTTTTTTAAAATCTGTCTATTATTCCTTCCAACCAAAGATGGCAAACAGGGCAGAAATTATAGGCTGTCCAACGATCTTTGTTATCAAGTGCCAGAACTTGTACTGGAGCCTCATTGCATCTGCATGTCCATGTTCTGGGTGAGCTGCTTAGTCTTAGTAACAATACTAAAAAAAAAAAGGAAGAAAAAGTGGTATGGTGACAGCTTTACGTGGTAATGGACGAAACAAAAATCGACATTTCAGCCAAGTAGGTCTTCATCTGGACGAACATCAAACACAAAAATATATATGATGATATATTAACAAATCTAACTACATGGCGATAATATGCTAGATACTAAAGAGAGAAAAATAAAAAAAATGGTCACTTCCCTGTGTTCCTGAGCTGGGTCAGTCTCCAATGGACTAAATTGATACGGCAGGATGACCGACTATAATTCTCTCTGACCAGGAAGTCAGGTGAGAAGACGGAAAGGAAGGGTTCTAAAAATATGGGGAGGTGGGTACAGGATATGAAAAGTCTTAGTCTTAGTAAGGGAGCTGATACATACTTTTATTGCTTATAACCGCAGTTTTCTTTTTTTTAGTGTTTCTCCCTGTCAGCCACCTTCTCTTTCCCATTTGAAGGTCTACTTTGAGATTCTCATGTTGTTCCTTCTCATCACGTGGCCAAGATATTACCATTTTCTTCTTTTGGTTATAGATGATATTTTTGGATGCTACGCGTTCAATTGGTAAAGTCATTGCAGAAGTAAAAATATGTCGGGTCACCTTTGTCTATATCCCTGGACATGTGGGAGAACGAGGAAATAAAAGCGGACGGGTTGGCTAGCTGAGCTGTTGTTGATGATGGTCAACCAATGGATCAGGCGGACATCATCAATGTCCTCCAGGAAATGGGTAGGGCACAGGATTTCGACAACCATGAGTTCACGTCACTCATTCGGATGAAAGAGATGGAGTTAGTCAGGCACAGCCAGAAACGAGAAACTTAGTGGGTGTATAAGAAGACACATCAACCAGCACAGAACTGGAGTCGCTGGACACTGCAAGTCTTGTTGTGGAGGGGATCTGAGCACCTATGGACATGTTTGGAGTGCAATGATGATGACCCGCAAATAACTCAATTTTTGGATCCTTTCTCATTTCTCTTATTTCTGCACTAATGTTAAATTCTTGTCATGGTATATGAAGTATTTTCTTGAGGCACTTGTTGTTAATGAGTACATAAGGGTGGATAATACATTTGATGTGAAAATCTTTATTAAAGAGTGGAGAGTTTTGTTTTTTATATCATTGGAATTCAAGGGGCGACCACGAAAAAGATGGATCGATGGAATATTAGAAGCACTAGGAAACATGACATCAGCAGAAGCGAACAGAAGAGCAAAAGATGGATCGATGGAATATTAGAAGCACTAGGAAACATAACATCAGCAGAAGCGAACAGAAGAGCAAAGATGGATCGATGGAATATTAGAAGCACTAGGAAACATAACATCAGCAGAAGCGAACAGAGAGCAAAAGACCGCAAATTATATCTCCCCTCGACACTGAAAGACAAATGAAGGAGGAAAGTAGAAGATAACAATGGATGTTTCATGATGGCAGTTAGGCCACCAATCAACCACCCATAGCAGGGTGAAGAGAAACAATTGTCCGTATCTAGAAAACATTGAGCTTGTTGTGTAGGAATGGTACCAGTATTTGTCTTCCTTTGCATACCCCTGTAGGTGTCAATAATAACACGTTTGAAGAAAACATTCATCAGCTCGAGGTTGGTGACATCTCCATACAACTTGTCCTGGTATGATACCAGTATTTGTCTTCCTTTGCGTACCCCTGTAGGTGTCAATAATAACACGTTTGAAGAAAACATTCATCAGCTCGAGGTTGGTGACATCTCCATACAACTTGTCCTGGTATGGTACCGGTGATGGCCACAGGAACCTTCTCTGTTCATCATATTTTAGTCATGATTGTAACAAATGTTCAGCATTCATTTTGTCTGTACCAGTCACATTCTTCAGATGTTCCTATATCCTTAGACTGTTTAAAAGCTGGTACTTCTATCTGTTGTGGCCTGTCCGGAGTAAAAAAATTGCTATGTGTTCTTTTTATTTTAGCTGGTAGTAGGCATCATTTTTTTGGTAGCTCTTGTGTGCTGTATTCCATTTGTTCCTGACATACCTCTTTGATTCCTCATAAGTTGTACTTGTATCTGGCTGGTGTGATATTACTTCCTTCCATTGTTGACATGTCTGCCCCATATTTGTCTTGATTATTTGGCTCATGTTTTCAGCACTATAGCAGGCTGGCCTTTTGTTTCAGAAGTGATTTCCTGTGTTAATTTCTTCTTCTTCTCTGATCATGCCTCATTCAGACTAGGACTCCAGACTCTCTTATGAAGGTAACTGTCTGTTTCAGTGAATCGGTTGCCCCATAGGTTTTCTCTTCCAGGGAGATGGGTGTGTGCCACATTGTCCTCCTCAGGTCTGTGTGCCAGGAACAATCCTGTAGAACATGTTTTGTTGCTCTGTTATCCAGGTACAGTGTCATTGGCTGGTAGTTCCTATTTTAAGTGTGGTGAACATGTGCTTTCTCATTCTGTTGTTTCCAGCGCGTAGGCGAAGTATAATGACTTGATCTTTCCTTGATATTTGGAGGTATCCATCCCTCTCGTTATTCTTTGGGTGTTCTTGTTTTCATTTTTCATGGTACTGACGTTTGATGATGGATTTGGCTTCATCGTAGCCGACCAGATTGTTCTCTTGTGGTAATCTCCCTCCCTCCTTAGCTAGTTTGTCTGTGTATTCGTTTCCATGGATATTACAGTGTGATGGTATCCACTGGATGACCACTCTCTGGAAGTTATTGCACTGTTGGTCTAGGGTTGTTCTCAGGTCATCTAACTCACTGTTCCTGAGGGTTTTTAGAGCTGTTAGGACTGACAGTTAGTTGGTCAGTATTACCAATTTCTTGTGCATGTTATTTTTGTGTTAGATAGCCAGTTTGGCAGCATATTCAAGGCCTTCAATTTCTGCTTTAAAGTTGTTTGAGAATTTCCCAGTAGCTATTGAATTGTTGATCTCTTCCTGGTTATTCAGCCTTGAGACACACCTCCTCCATTTCTGGTGGTGTGTGTAGCAGAGCCATCAGTGGATCTGTGAGACCAGGAGTCCTGTGGGTAGTTGTCATCTATATGTTTTTCTGCTATATGCTTTCTCCCTGTGTCTGTTTGGATGCCTTTTTCATGATTACTATTATATCTTCCTTAAGTTCTGGTATTTTATATTTCGCGTGGGGAGTCATACAGGATGGGCATATGTGTTTTGGCATTGTTTGGGACAGTACTGGATTGCTAGTTGTCAATTCTTTAGAGATTGCCATCAAGTTGCTCCTTTTTAGTCTTCCTTTTCCAAAGCTGGTTGTCCATTTGTGCATGGGTGGTTATGGAGCCCTTTGTATTTCTCTGCTTGTTGCATTACTTTAGTTTTCAGTCTCCCAAAGGTTGTAAACCTGTTACTGTCTCTAGAGTCTCGATAGGTGTAGATTTCATAGCACCAGTGATGATATGGGCAGCCTGGTTTTGTGTTCTGTTAATTTTGCTAAGCTGTGATTTGGAAGCTGTAGCCCAGGCTGTGACTCCATACTCTAGGACTGGTCTTACTCTGCCTGTGTATAGTCGTTTTAAGATATTACTGTCTGCTCCCCAGTCTGCTCCTGCTAATTTCTTCATATCTGTTTGTTTTGTGCCTCTTTTGTTTGTTTTCTCTATCTGATTTATCCATGTCATTATGCAATCCATGGTGACCCCAAGATATGCTGGGTTTTGGTCAGTAGGAAGTGTGTGGTCTTTTATCGTCAAATCTGCAGAGAGTGTGTTTCTTGATAGGCTGAAAATTGTATATGTTTTTTTTTTCATTAATGGGTAGCAGCCAGGTGTTCGTCCATCTTTCAAGTTTTCCTAGGAAATCTTGCATTCTGGGGAGCTGCAATAGCTCAGTGGTTAGTGAAATGGACTACAAAGGACAAGAGGTAGGGTTCGATCCCAACCGACGGCTTCCGGGTTCACCCAGCTTTAATGGGTACCGGATTTTTTTTCTGAGAAAGTAAAGCGGCACAGGCGTAATACCTACCACATTACCCCAAAAATCATGTGCTGAAGGTCTGTAAAATTTATGGTCACTAACACCATATTCCCTATATGCCACTTGGCGTGAAGGGGCTCTTTACTTTTTTTTACTATCTTGCATTCTGGAACTGGTCAGTTACATAGATTCTTCTACTGCCCATATTGCCAGATATCCTATGTATATTACTGAGTGTGGAATGTCCTCTACGGTGTCATTTATGCAAGATTAGAAACAGCGTTGAGGATAGTGCTCCGCCTTGTGGGAGACCTGTTTTGGTTTTCTTACTCTGTTGTACTGTGGCCTTTCTGTCTTGTAGGTATTGAGGTGCTTATTTAAGTCTGGTTGGTTAAGCTGTTAGATGGCTGGTTCAGAGACCAGCAACATATGTGGATCGTTGACTGACTCAACAAAGCATGCCTAGCTGGATTGACAGTAACACATTCTGGGAGGAGTGGGTGCACATTCAACAGTTTCATCATCAAGTGCAGTCTCCGTATCGAAGGTTGGCTACCATGGAGCGCCATTCCACTCTGTCTCTTGCTTTGGGGATGCAAGTTGTCATAGACTGACTTGTCCATCTTTTGATGTTACTCGTCCATGTTAGTCTTGGTCTGCCTCTATTACCCTGTATTTTCCCTTCCAATATTACTTTTAGTATGCTGTTGTGTCTTTTAACTATCCCACTATCCCAAAAATTTATCTTGTTCTAATTGTGTTTAGTAGTTCTCTTCTAATTTTTAGTTGTTTTAAAACTTGATAATTTATTCTCTTTTCTTTCCATTCAAATTATACCTATTCTTCTATAAATCCTCATTTATAAGGCTTCAATTTCAACAACAGATCAACAGTTTAACTTGGATATATTGCCCCAGATGCGGTGTAGTTCATGGCAGTGAGATGGCCGACAGGTTGGCTGGGTCTACCATTGTGTGGTGCAGGGAGTCTTAAAGTTGGACACGTGTGGCATTGTGGGAGCTTTAAAAGAACAGGAAAAATGAAAAAATATATTTTAAAAATTGTGTGGTTAAACCTGCACTTGAAAAGTGGACAACACAAACCAGAACAAAGTTTCTGCATAATAGGCCTTCAACTGGAACCAGCACATCTTTCTTCTTCTTCTACCTTTCAGCTCCCTGTGGAGCATAGGTCTTCAACAAATACTTTCCAAGTCGTTCTGTTTCTTGCCATTCTTTTAAGATCATTCCATGTCTTCCACATCATCTTCATCTCTGCATCTGTCTGTCTTCTCCAAAAATTCCTTGGTCTTCCTCTTTGTCTTTTCCCCTGGGGATCCCAAAAAAGGGCCTGTTGTGTAATACTCTCAGTTGACTTCTGCAGTGTGTGTCCTATCCAGCGCCGTCGTCTTGCTCCAACAAGGTACCAACATACAACACACATAAAAATATGTAACATGTACAATAATTTTAAACTAGTTCTTTAAAAGAACACTTTACAGGATGGCGAAAAGGAAGCCAAGGATAAACACATCAAAAGGATGGTGGAACACGACACTACGAAGGGGGGCAGCAGGAAAAGCATTCTCAGTGACAAAGAACGCAACACATTCAATCAACGCAGGAAAGGAACAATCAGTAGACGAACACTTGGATGATTGTTATATCTGGTTGATGTGGGAATTTCTCAACTGCGGTGACACCGGTTCAATCTAAAGACTACAGAAGTTGGTTGGTAGAATAAACCAGACCTCATGTCCTTGTAAAAACAGTTCACTTAACTGCTCAACTGTGGTTCACAAATTTTTGCACCAATTCTGACCTATGGAAGCGAATCATGGATAGTAGACAAAACAAATGAAAAAAACGATTAGAGACCACAGAGATTGGATTTTTCAGAAGAATGTTGAAAGTTCCCTGGACAGCTAAAAAGACCAATGAGGACATTCTGAAAGAGGCCAACACAAAAAGGGAACTCCTAAGTAGATATCGGAATGAAACAATCAACATTTTTCGAGCACATCATGAGAAGGGAATACTTCGTTACAACTAGCAAAATGCAGGGAAAAGAGGTCGCTGACAACAAAGACAGAAGATACTAGATATCTTGGTGTCATGGCATGGAAAACAGTCATCAACATAATTGATACGATGCACTATGGATAGAAAATGACAGAAGGACATGATCGGCCATTTGTGTATTTCCTCTCAAATTTGCAAGAGCAGCGACCATTTTTGGCCTATTCTTATTTTATTCCCAACAGTCAAAGATTCTTTACCTGCACAGAATGTTATTTGCCGTCATCATCATTGCACTCCGAACATGTCCATAGGTGCTCAGATCCCCACCTCAGCAATTCCCTCAGTGTCCAGCGACTGACGACTCCAGTTCTATGTTAGTTGATAAGTCTTCTTACACGGCCACTAAGTTTCTCATTTCTGGCTGTGCCCAACTTAACTCCCATTTCCATCATCCGAAGAAGTGATGTGGATCTGTGTTTGTCGAAGTCATGTGCTCTTCCCACATCTCAGAGGGCATTACAGGATGGCGAAAAGGAAGCCAAAGACTATGGCACAGAATGTACACGGAACCACCTGTTTTTTCTCTCTATTTTCCGAGATGATTGGACATCTGATCTCACTACCCAGAGAATAGTCCTGGTGTTGTGTATTCCATTTATTCATGTACTTGTCACTGACATACCTCTTTGATTCCTCATAAGTTGTATCTGGCTGGTGTAATGTTCTGCATATCTGGCAGAGCTTGTAGTGTCTTTCTCTTAGATTATTCACGTCTCTATTTCCGAGGTCTATGTTTCTAAGACAAGAGCAGAAGGAATTGGCTCCCTCAATGAGATAGAGTTGCTTGCACAGAAAAGAGACAAATGGCGAGATTTGATAAAATATCTTTAGAAGGATTGAAAACTGTTGTTGTATTAAGTTATGGAAAGACATATGATGAAAAGTAATTTTAATGTCATGAAAATATACTAATGGCAAAATGTTACATCTTCTCAATATTCCTGTATGGTGCAGAATCATGGACATTAGACAAGAAAACAGAACAGAAAATTGAAGCCTTTGAAATGTGGAATTATAGAAGAATAAAGAGAAGAAAACAACGAGGAAGTTTTAAAACAACTAAAAATTAAAAGAAAACTACCAAACACAATTAGAACAAGACAAATGAAATTTTTGGGCCATGTTAAAAGACACAACAGCCTACTAAAAGTAATATTGGAAGGGAAAATACAGGGTAAAAGAGGCAGACCAAGACTAACATGGACAAGTAACACCAAAAGATGGACAAGTCAACCTATGACAATCTGTACCATCAAAGCAAGAGACAGAGTGAAATGGCGCTCCATGGTAGCCAACCTTCGATGCGGAGACGGCACTCGATGATGATAAAATCTGCTAGAATAAAAATGTAGATAAGAGAAAGAGTATCTGGGTCTATACCCTATGGGCCAACTATGGCTAAAAGGTCAATAGGTAGATAGATAGAATTTCCAAGACTCCTTAGTGCTAGTGACAATCTGTGAGGAATATTCTTCTACCTTTTAGTTCCCAGTGGAGCATAGGTCTTCAACAAACACTTTCCAAGTCGTTCTGTTTTTTGCAATTCTTTTAAGATCATTCCATGTCTTCCCCATCATCTTCATCTCTGCTTCGATCTATCTTCTCCAAGAATTCCTTGGTCTTCCTCTTTGTCTTTTCCCCTGGGGATTCCAAAAAAGGGCCTGTTGTGTAATACTCTCAGTTGACTTCCGTAGTGTGTGTCCTATCCATCGTCTTCGCTGTATCTCTTTATCCACTGGTATTTGACCGGTACATTTCCATAATTCTATGTTAGTGACTTTGTCCTGCCATTTCCATCCTTTATTCTGCGCAAGCATCTATTAATGAAAGTCTGTACCTTCGTGATTGTCAATTTTGATTTTCTCCATGTTTCACAGCCGATTATAGGACCGACTTAACATTTGAGTTGAAAATTTTTATTTTTGTATTTAACCTAATTTCTTTGAATTTACATATGGTGAGGAATATGTTTTAATCTTTAATCTTTTATTTCAAATAGACAGACAGACAAATGAGTTTCAGCTGCAGTTTTCAGAGCATCTGCCTTAAGGTGACTTGAGTATTCTCCGTTTGCAAGTCTTTTCTGTAAAGGTGAAAAATGAGACTTGAATCTGCTTCTTAGCATGCGATTCACCCATATGTGCTCGGCACTTACGGATTGTGTCACTATAAGCATCGAAACTCATGATGCGAGGTTACATTCCTCATCTTTCCAGAGTACTACTCTGGTAGCCATTTCTGCCAATGACTGGGTCGACCTCCTTTCCTTGGTCGGCACTTTATATTATAGTACATGGTGGGCACTTGATCTTATAGTCCTTGGTGGCACCTTATGTTATAGTCCTTGATGGCACCTTATGTTATAGTCCTTGGTGAGCACTTTATATTATAGTACATGGTGGGCACTTTATCATCTTATAGTCCTTGGTGGCACCTTATGTTATAGTCCTTGGTGAGCACTTTATATTATAGTACATGGTGGGCACTTGATCTTATAGTCCTTGGTGGCACCTTATGTTATAGTCCTTGGTGGCACCTTAGGTTATAGTCCTTGGTGGCACCTTAGGTTATAGTCCTTGGTGGCACCTAATGTTATAGTTCTTGGTGGCACCTTATGTTATAGTCCTTGGTGAACACTTTATGTTATAGTCCTTAATGGACACTTTATGTTATAGTCCTTGGTGGCACCTTATGTTATAGTCCTTGGTGGCACCTTATGTTATAGTCCTTGATGGACACTTTATGTTATAGTCCTTGGTGACACCTTATGTTATAGTCCTTGGTGGCACCTTAGGTTATAGTCCTTGGTGGCACCTTAGGTTATAGTCCTTGGTGGCACTAATGTTATAGTTCTTGGTGGCACCTTATGTTATAGTCCTTGATGAGCACTTTATGTTATAGTCCTTGATGAGCACTTTATGTTATAGTCCTTGATGAGCACTTTATGTTATAGTCCTTGGTGACACCTTATGTTATAGTCCTTGGTGGCACCTAATGTTATAGTTCTTGGTGGCACCTTATGTTATAGTCCTTGGTGAACACTTTATGTTATAGTCCTTATGGACACTTTATGTTATAGTCCTTGGTGACACCTTATGTTATAGTCCTTGATGGACACTTTATGTTATAGTCCTTGGTGACACCTTATGTTATAGTCCTTGATGGACACTTTATGTTATAGTCCTTGGTGACACCTCATGTTATAGTCCTTGGTGGACACTTTATGTTATAGTCCATTCTTGTGTCATCTCTTTAAGTCTTCTCAACTCCATTAAATCTGCAGCCATATCTTGTTTTCTTCAGTTGTAGCTACAAGATCAAGTCACATGGAGATGTTTTGCTTTTACCAGCTTTATATCCCTAGTGCAATCGAGAGGGGGACATTTTTCCTGAATATTCCCTAGTGCAATCGAGAGGGGGGACATTTTTCTTGAATATTCCCTAGTGCAATCGAGAGGGGGGACATTTTTCCTGAATATTCCCTAGTGCAATCGAGAGGGGGACATTTTTCCTGAATATTCCCTAGTGCAATCGAGAGGGGGGACATTTTTCTTGAATATTCCCTAGTGCAATCGAGAGGGGGACATTTTTCTTGAATATTCCCTAGTGCAATCGAGAGGGGGGACATTTTTCCTGAATATTCCCTAGTGCAATCGAAGGGGGGACATTTTTCCTGAATATTCCCTAGTGCAATCGAGAGGGGGGACATTTTTCCTGAATATCCCCCCCCCCCCCCCCTTCCCTACCCGAAGCACAAATGTTCCTGCCTTGCTATACAGGCAGATATGCTCTGACTTTAGGGGCACAGTTGTTTTTTTTTTTTTTTTTAATTGTTATGAGGCTTGGTGTTTTGAGGGAGCCGTGATAGCTCAGTGGTTAGTGAACTGGACTACAAGGACAAGAGGCCGGGTTCGATCTCGATCGACGGCATCCGGGTTCACCCAGCCTTAAATGGGTACCTGATTTTTTTTCTGGGAAAGTAAAGCGGCACGGGCGTAATACCGACCAAATTACCCCAAAAATCTTGTGCCGAATGTCTGTAAAAATTTATGGTCACTAACACCATATTCCCGATACACCACTTTGCCTGGCGGGGCTCTTTACATTTTTTTAATTTGGTGTTTTGAGCAAATTTTTTTCCTGTCAGGTTTGCCAGTGCGTGGTCATTTTTTTTCTATTGGGGGTGAAATAAAAATCATGAGTCTCACACATCGTGACGACTGCTTTGACCAAGTGGCCATTATCCCTCTGGTTCTATCGTGAGCCCCCCCCTCAACATACACCAGCAATGGTAATACATGTCGTAAAGATAGTATAGTGGCCATTTTTTAGTCTGCTCGTTTCGGTTTCCATCTGCCATGGCCGTATGCGTACGGGACCTTCTATTTTTGGCTGTTATCTATGAGGATAGGCATCGGACCTCACTACCCAAAGATCAAGGGGAAGATAAAGCCACGAAGGTATCACAGACACAAAGTGGACAAATTCTCACCATCTGTGGCAAGATTTAAACCCAATACCTCACTCAAACATACCAGGAAATGATAAGGCAGATACATTAGCTAAGAGAGGATCTAAACACAGATACATACATCCATCACACTAGACACAGAGAGGATCTAAACACAGATACATACATCCATCACACTAGACACAGAGAGGATCTAAACACAGATACATACATCCATCACACTAGACACAGAGAGGATCTAGACAGACACAGATACATACATCCATCACACTAGACACAGAGAGGATCTAGACACAGATACATACATCCATCACACTAGACACAGAGAGGATCTAGACACAGATACATACATCCATCACACTAGACACAGAGAGGATCTAAACACAGATACATACATCCATCACACTAGACACAGAGTGGATCTAAACACAGATACATACATCCATCACACTAGACACAGAGAGGATCTAAACAGACACAGATACATACATCCATCACACTAGACACAGAGAGGATCTAAACACAGATACATACATCCATCTCACCAGACACAGAGAGGATCTAGACACAGATACATACATCCATCACACCAGACACAGAGAGGATCTAAACAGACACAGATACATACATCCATCACACTAGACACAGAGAGGATCTAAACAGACACAGATACATACATCCATCACACTAGACACAGAGAGGATCTAAACACAGATACATACATCCATCACACTAGACACAGAGAGGATCTAAACACAGGTACATACATCCATCACACTAGACACAGAGAGGATCTAAACACAGATACATACATCCATCACACTAGACACAGAGAGGATCTAAACAGACACAGATACATACATCCATCACACTAGACACAGAGAGGATCTAAATAGACACAGATACATACATCCATCACACTAGACACAGAGAGGATCTAAATAGACACAGATACATACATCCATCACACTAGACACAGAGAGGATCTAAATAGACACAGATACATACATCCATCACACTAGACACAGAGAGGATCTAGACACAGATACATACATCCATCACACTAGACACAGAGAGGATCTAAACACAGATACATACATCCATCACACTAGACACAGAGAGGATCTAGACACAGATACATACATCCATCACACTAGACACAGAGAGGATCTAGATACAGATACATACATCCATCACACTAGACACAGAGAGGATCTAAATAGACACAGATACATACATCCATCACACTAGACACAGAGAGGATCTAAACAGACACAGATACATACATCCATCACACTAGACACAGAGAGGATCTAGACACAGATACATACATCCATCACACTAGACACAGAGAGGATCTAAACAGACACAGATACATACATCCATCACACTAGACACAGGGAGGATCTAAACACAGATACATACATCCATCACACTAGACACAGAGAGGATCTAGACACAGATACATACATCCATCACACTAGACACAGAGAGGATCTAGACACAGATACATACATCCATCACACTAGACACAGAGAGGATCTAAACAGACACAGATACATACATCCATCACACTAGACACAGAGAGGATCTAAACAGACACAGATACATACATCCATCACACTAGACACAGAGAGGATCTAAACACAGATACATAGATCCATCACACCAGACACAGAGAGGATCTAAACAGACACAGATACATACATCCATCACACTAGACACAGAGAGGATCTAAACACAGATACATACATCCATCACACTAGACACAGAGAGGATCTAAACACAGATACATACATCCATCACACTAGACACAGAGAGGATCTAAACACAGATACATACATCCATCACACTAGACACAGAGAGGATCTAAACACAGATACATACATCCATCACACTAGACACAGAGAGGATCTAAACACAGATACATACATCCATCACACCAGACACAGAGAGGATCTAGACACAGATACATACATCCATCACACTAGACACAGAGAGGATCTAAACACAGATACATACATCCATCACACTAGACACAGAGAGGATCTAAACAGACACAGATACATACATCCATCACACTAGACACAGAGAGGATCTAAACACAGATACATACATCCATCACACCAGACACAGAGAGGATCTAAACACAGATACATACATCCATCACACTAGGCACAGAGAGGATCTAAACACAGATACATACATCCATCACACTAGACACAGAGAGGATCTAAACAGACACAGATACATACATCCATCACACTAGACACAGAGAGGATCTAAACAGACACAGATACATACATCCATCACACTAGACACAGAGAGGATCTAAACAGACACAGATACATACATCCATCACACTAGACACAGAGAGGATCTAAACACAGATACATACATCCATCACACTAGACACAGAGAGGATCTAAACACAGATACATACATCCATCACACCAGACACAGAGAGGATCTAGACACAGATACATACATCCATCACACTAGACACAGAGAGGATCTAAACACAGATACATACATCCATCACACTAGACACAGAGAGGGTCTAACAGACACAGATACATACATCCATCACACTAGACACAGAGAGGATCTAAATAGACACAGATACATACATCCATCACACTAGACACAGAGAGGATCTAAGTAGACACAGATACATACATCCATCACACTAGACACAGAGAGGATCTAGACACAGATACATACATCCATCACACTAGACACAGAGAGGATCTAGACACAGATACATACATCCATCACACTAGACACAGAGAGGATCTAAACAGACACAGATACATAAATCCATCACACTAGACACAGAGAGGATCTAAACAGACACAGATACATAAATCCATCACACTAGACACAGAGAGGATCTAGACACAGATACATACATCCATCACACTAGACACAGAGAGGATCTAAACAGACACAGATACATACATCCATCACACTAGACACAGAGAGGATCTAAACAGACACAGATACATACATCCATCACACTAGACACAGAGAGGATCTAAACACAGATACATACATCCATCACACTAGACACAGAGAGGATCTAAACACAGATACATACATCCATCACACCAGACACAGAGAGGATCTAGACACAGATACATACATCCATCACACTAGACACAGAGAGGATCTAAATAGACACAGATACATACATCCATCACACTAGACACAGAGAGGATCTAGACACAGATACATACATCCATCACACTAGACACAGAGAGGATCTAGACACAGATACATACATCCATCACACTAGACACAGAGAGGATCTAGACACAGATACATACATCCATCACACTAGACACAGAGAGGATCTAACAGACACAGATACATACATCCATCACACTAGACACAGAGAGGATCTAGACACAGATACATACATCCATCACACTAGACACAGAGAGGATCTAGACACAGATACATACATCCATCACACTAGACACAGAGAGGATCTAGACACAGATACATACATCCATCACACTAGACACAGAGAGGATCTAAACAGACACAGATACATACATCCATCACACTAGACACAGAGAGGATCTAAACAGACACAGATACATACATCCATCACACTAGACACAGAGAGGATCTAAACAGACACAGATACATACATCCATCACACTAGACACAGAGAGGATCTAGACACAGATACATACATCCATCACACTAGACACAGAGAGGATCTAAACAGACACAGATACATACATCCATCACACTAGACACAGAGAGGATCTAAACAGACACAGATACATACATCCATCACACTAGACACAGAGAGGATCTAAACAGACACAGATACATACATCCATCACACTAGACACAGAGAGGATCTAACAGACACAGATACATACATCCATCACACTAGACACAGAGAGGATCTAGACACAGATACATACATCCATCACACTAGACACAGAGAGGATCTAAACACAGATACATACATCCATCACACTAGACACAGAGAGGATCTAAACACAGATACATACATCCATCACACTAGACACAGAGATGATCTAAACAGACACAGATACATACATCCATCACACTAGACACAGAGAGGATCTAAACACAGATACATACATCCATCACACTAGACACAGAGAGGATCTAAACACAGATACATACATCCATCACACTAGACACAGAGGATCTAAACACAGATACATACATCCATCACACTAGACACAGAGAGGATCTAAACACAGATACATACATCCATCACACTAGACACAGAGAGGATCTAAACACAGATACATACATCCATCACACCAGACACAGAGAGGATCTAGACACAGATACATACATCCATCACACTAGACACAGAGAGGATCTAAACACAGATACATACATCCATCACACTAGACACAGAGAGGATCTAAACAGACACAGATACATACATCCATCACACTAGACACAGAGAGGATCTAAACACAGATACATACATCCATCACACCAGACACAGAGAGGATCTAAACACAGATACATACATCCATCACACTAGGCACAGAGAGGATCTAAACACAGATACATACATCCATCACACTAGACACAGAGAGGATCTAAACAGACACAGATACATACATCCATCACACTAGACACAGAGAGGATCTAAACAGACACAGATACATACATCCATCACACTAGACACAGAGAGGATCTAAACAGACACAGATACATACATCCATCACACTAGACACAGAGAGGATCTAAACACAGATACATACATCCATCACACTAGACACAGAGAGGATCTAAACACAGATACATACATCCATCACACCAGACACAGAGAGGATCTAGACACAGATACATACATCCATCACACTAGACACAGAGAGGATCTAAACACAGATACATACATCCATCACACTAGACACAGAGAGGGTCTAAACAGACACAGATACATACATCCATCACACTAGACACAGAGAGGATCTAAATAGACACAGATACATACATCCATCACACTAGACACAGAGAGGATCTAAGTAGACACAGATACATACATCCATCACACTAGACACAGAGAGGATCTAGACACAGATACATACATCCATCACACTAGACACAGAGAGGATCTAGACACAGATACATACATCCATCACACTAGACACAGAGAGGATCTAAACAGACACAGATACATAAATCCATCACACTAGACACAGAGAGGATCTAAACAGACACAGATACATAAATCCATCACACTAGACACAGAGAGGATCTAGACACAGATACATACATCCATCACACTAGACACAGAGAGGATCTAAACAGACACAGATACATACATCCATCACACTAGACACAGAGAGGATCTAAACAGACACAGATACATACATCCATCACACTAGACACAGAGAGGATCTAAACACAGATACATACATCCATCACACTAGACACAGAGAGGATCTAAACACAGATACATACATCCATCACACCAGACACAGAGAGGATCTAGACACAGATACATACATCCATCACACTAGACACAGAGAGGATCTAAATAGACACAGATACATACATCCATCACACTAGACACAGAGAGGATCTAGACACAGATACATACATCCATCACACTAGACACAGAGAGGATCTAGACACAGATACATACATCCATCACACTAGACACAGAGAGGATCTAGACACAGATACATACATCCATCACACTAGACACAGAGAGGATCTAAACAGACACAGATACATACATCCATCACACTAGACACAGAGAGGATCTAGACACAGATACATACATCCATCACACTAGACACAGAGAGGATCTAGACACAGATACATACATCCATCACACTAGACACAGAGAGGATCTAGACACAGATACATACATCCATCACACTAGACACAGAGAGGATCTAAACAGACACAGATACATACATCCATCACACTAGACACAGAGAGGATCTAAACAGACACAGATACATACATCCATCACACTAGACACAGAGAGGATCTAAACAGACACAGATACATACATCCATCACACTAGACACAGAGAGGATCTAGACACAGATACATACATCCATCACACTAGACACAGAGAGGATCTAAACAGACACAGATACATACATCCATCACACTAGACACAGAGAGGATCTAAACAGACACAGATACATACATCCATCACACTAGACACAGAGAGGATCTAAACAGACACAGATACATACATCCATCACACTAGACACAGAGAGGATCTAAACAGACACAGATACATACATCCATCACACTAGACACAGAGAGGATCTAGACACAGATACATACATCCATCACACTAGACACAGAGAGGATCTAAACACAGATACATACATCCATCACACTAGACACAGAGAGGATCTAAACACAGATACATACATCCATCACACTAGACACAGAGATGATCTAAACAGACACAGATACATACATCCATCACACTAGACACAGAGAGGATCTAAACACAGATACATACATCCATCACACTAGACACAGAGAGGATCTAAACACAGATACATACATCCATCACACTAGACACAGAGGATCTAAACACAGATACATACATCCATCACACTAGACACAGAGAGGATCTAAACACAGATACATACATCCATCACACTAGACACAGAGAGGATCTAAACACAGATACATACATCCATCACACCAGACACAGAGAGGATCTAGACACAGATACATACATCCATCACACTAGACACAGAGAGGATCTAAATAGACACAGATACATACATCCATCACACTAGACACAGAGAGGATCTAGACACAGATACATACATCCATCACACTAGACACAGAGAGGATCTAAACAGACACAGATACATACATCCATCACACTAGACACAGAGGATCTAGACACAGATACATACATCCATCACACTAGACACAGAGAGGATCTAGACACAGATACATACATCCATCACACTAGACACAGAGAGGATCTAAACAGACACAGATACATACATCCATCACACTAGACACAGAGAGGATCTAAACAGACACAGATACATACATCCATCACACTAGACACAGAGAGGATCTAAACACAGATACATACATCCATCACACTAGACACAGAGAGGATCTAAACAGACACAGATACATACATCCATCACACTAGACACAGAGAGGATCTAAACACAGATACATACATCCATCACACTAGACACAGAGAGGATCTAAACAGACACAGATACATACATCCATCACACTAGACACAGAGAGGATCTAAACAGACACAGATACATACATCCATCACACTAGACACAGAGAGGATCTAAACAGACACAGATACATACATCCATCACACTAGACACAGAGAGGATCTAGACACAGATACATACATCCATCACACTAGACACAGAGAGGATCTAGACACAGATACATACATCCATCACACTAGACACAGAGAGGATCTAGACACAGATACATACATCCATCACACTAGACACAGAGAGGATCTAAACACAGATACATACATCCATCACACTAGACACAGAGAGGATCTAAACACAGATACATACATCCATCACACTAGACACAGAGAGGATCTAAACACAGATACATACATCCATCACACTAGACACAGAGAGGATCTAGACACAGATACATACATCCATCACACTAGACACAGAGAGGATCTAAACACAGATACATACATCCATCACACTAGACACAGAGAGGATCTAAACACAGATACATACATCCATCACACTAGACACAGAGAGGATCTAAACACAGATACATACATCCATCACACTAGACACAGAGAGGATCTAAACACAGATACATACATCCATCACACCAGACACAGAGAGGATCTAGACACAGATACATACATCCATCACACTAGACACAGAGAGGATCTAAACAGACACAGATACATACATCCATCACACTAGACACAGAGAGGATCTAAACACAGATACATACATCCATCACACTAGACACAGAGAGGTTCTAAACACAGATACATACATCCATCACACTAGACACAGAGAGGTTCTAAACACAGA
This sequence comes from Megaustenia siamemsis, assembly GCA_032433765.1. Taxonomy (NCBI): domain Eukaryota; kingdom Metazoa; phylum Mollusca; class Gastropoda; order Stylommatophora; family Ariophantidae; genus Megaustenia; species Megaustenia siamemsis. Next base: position 238,670 of record JAVIAB010000010.1, read on the forward strand.
TACATACATCCATCACACTAGACACAGAGAGGATCTAAACACAGATACATACATCCATCACACTAGACACAGAGAGGATCTAAACACAGATACATACATCCATCACACTAGACACAGAGAGGATCTAAACAGACACAGATACATACATCCATCACACTAGACACAGAGAGGATCTAAACACAGATACATACATCCATCACACTAGACACAGAGAGGATCTAAACACAGATACATACATCCATCACACTAGACACAGAGAGGATCTAGACACAGATACATACATCCATCACACCAGACACAGAGAGGATCTAAACACAGATACATACATCCATCACACTAGGCACAGAGAGGATCTAAACAGACACAGATACATACATCCATCACACTAGACACAGAGAGGATCTAAACAGACACAGATACATACATCCATCACACTAGACACAGAGAGGATCTAAACAGACACAGATACATACATCCATCACACTAGACACAGAGAGGATCTAAACACAGATACATACATCCATCACACTAGACACAGAGAGGATCTAAACACAGATACATACATCCATCACACTAGACACAGAGAGGATCTAGACACAGATACATACATCCATCACACTAGACACAGAGAGGATCTAAACACAGATACATACATCCATCACACTAGACACAGAGAGGATCTAAACAGACACAGATACATACATCCATCACACTAGACACAGAGAGGATCTAAATAGACACAGATACATACATCCATCACACTAGACACAGAGAGGATCTAAACAGACACAGATACATACATCCATCACACTAGACACAGAGAGGATCTAAATAGACACAGATACATACATCCATCACACTAGACACAGAGAGGATCTAAACAGACACAGATACATACATCCATCACACTAGACACAGAGAGGATCTAGACACAGATACATACATCCATCACACTAGACACAGAGAGGATCTAGACACAGATACATACATCCATCACACTAGACACAGAGAGGATCTAAACACAGATACATACATCCATCACACTAGACACAGAGAGGATCTAAACAGACACAGATACATACATCCATCACACTAGACACAGAGAGGATCTAAACACAGATACATACATCCATCACACTAGACACAGAGAGGATCTAAACACAGATACATACATCCATCACACTAGACACAGAGAGGATCTAAACACAGATACATACATCCATCACACTAGACACAGAGAGGATCTAAACACAGATACATACATCCATCACACTAGGCACAGAGAGGATCTAAACAGACACAGATACATACATCCATCACACTAGACACAGAGAGGATCTAAACAGACACAGATACATACATCCATCACACTAGACACAGAGAGGATCTAAACACAGATACATACATCCATCACACTAGACACAGAGAGGATCTAAACACAGATACATACATCCATCACACTAGACACAGAGAGGATCTAAACACAGATACATACATCCATCACACCAGACACAGAGAGGATCTAAACAGACACAGATACATACATCCATCACACTAGACACAGAGAGGATCTAAACAGACACAGATACATACATCCATCACACTAGACACAGAGAGGATCTAAACAGACACAGATACATACATCCATCACACTAGACACAGAGAGGATCTAGACACAGATACATACATCCATCACACTAGACACAGAGAGGATCTAGACACAGATACATACATCCATCACACTAGACACAGAGAGGATCTAGACACAGATACATACATCCATCACACTAGACACAGAGAGGATCTAAACACAGATACATACATCCATCACACTAGACACAGAGAGGATCTAAACACAGATACATACATCCATCACACTAGACACAGAGAGGATCTAAACACAGATACATACATCCATCACACTAGACACAGAGAGGATCTAAACACAGATACATACATCCATCACACTAGACACAGAGAGGATCTAAACACAGATACATACATCCATCACACTAGACACAGAGAGGATCTAAACACAGATACATACATCCATCACACCAGACACAGAGAGGATCTAGACACAGATACATACATCCATCACACTAGACACAGAGAGGATCTAAACACAGATACATACATCCATCACACTAGACACAGAGAGGATCTAAACACAGATACATACATCCATCACACTAGACACAGAGAGGATCTAAACACAGATACATACATCCATCACACTAGACACAGAGAGGATCTAAACAGACACAGATACATACATCCATCACACTAGACACAGAGAGGATCTAAACACAGATACATACATCCATCACACTAGACACAGAGAGGATCTAAACACAGATACATACATCCATCACACTAGACACAGAGAGGATCTAAACACAGATACATACATCCATCACACTAGACACAGAGATGATCTAAACAGACACAGATACATACATCCATCACTCTAGACACAGAGAGGATCTAAACACAGATACATACATCCATCACACTAGACACAGAGAGGATCTAAACAGACACAGATACATACATCCATCACACTAGACACAGCCAAACAAGTCATAAACTCCAACAGTAGGGAGGAGTGGCTGAATGGATGGGCCTTAGGGAAAACAGGGAGAGAGCTTTTTAAATATATGGCAAGACCAAATCCACAAGACAATATCAACAACCTAACAAGAAGAGACCAAACCACCATGTTCAGACTGAGAACAGGACATGTTATACTGAATAACCACATTAATAGAAATCAACAAAACCATACCCCAGTATGTCCACTCTGTAATCACCCACAAGAAACTGTAGAACACCACCTGTTTCAATGTCCAGAGCACACTGACATCAGAACAACACTATTTCCCCAAAGACCCTCCAAATGGAATACCCTGTACGGAACCACAGCAGAACTTAAAAATACCTGCAGATACTACTACATGGCGTTGGGCCGAAGGGCATCAGCTCAAAGGTCACTGGATCCATAACAACAACAACAAACTCAATACCTTTCCGTCTAGCAGCTGACGCCTTACCTCTACAAGATCCAGATTTAGTGCCTAATAGTGATGCCTTGACTGTGATGCCTCACATTTACCACACCTTCAATGTTGTTTTCCGTGACCACTCCCCCTTCCCCCAATAAAATTAAATTAAAAATAATTAATTGCTATATTTTTCTTATAAAACCTTTTAATTGCTATATTTTTCTTATAAAACCTTTTAATTGCTATATTTTTCTTATCTATCTATCTATTGACCTTTCGAGCCGTAACCGGCCCATAGGGCGTAGACCAAGATACACCTTCTCCTATATGAATTTTTGTTCTAGCAGTTTTCTTTTAAAGATATTTTATCAAATCTCGCCATCTGTCTCTGTTCTGTGCAAGCAGTTCTATCTCATTGAGGGAGCCGATTCCTGCTGCTCTTGCCTCTCTCATCAATGTTCTTCTCAGTGTCTCCCTGGGTCTTCCTCTTTTTCTTTTACCTGTTGTTTCCCATATGAGGGCTTGCTTTGCTATTCGATTATTATCTCTTCTCATCACATGTCCAACGTATGACCATCGTCTTTTCTTTATTACTGAAGATATTAGTGGTTGATTGGCGATTTCTCTAATTTCCTCATTTGTTTTGAATTCGTTCCATTCTATACCAAGTATTTTCCTTAGACATTTATTTTCGAATGCGTTCAACTTTGTTTCTATATCTCTTGTTGTTTTCCAGCTTTCACACGCATACGTAAGGGTTGATAGTACATTTGATTTGAATAGCCTAAGTTTTGTGTTTGTGCTAATGAGTTTTGATTTCCACAACTTTTCAAGGCTTCTGAAAGACATTGCTGCTTTAGCCAGTCTGATTCTAATTTCTTATTTTTCTTATAAAACCTTTTAATTGCTATATTTTTCTTATAAAAAAACCTTTTAATTGCTATATTTTTCTTATAAAACCTTTTATTGCTGTATTTTTTAGTAAAACCATTTAAATGGCTATAATTTTATAATCATCATCATCGAGTGCCTTCTCTGCAACGAAGGTTGGCTACCATGGATCGCCATTCTACTCTGTTTCTTGCTCTGATGGTGCAGGCTGTCATAGATTAACTTGTCCATCTTTTGATGTTACTCGTCCATGTTAGTCTTGGTCTTCCTCTGCCTCTTTTACCATGTATTTTTCCTTCCAATATTACTTTTAGTAGGCTGTTGTGTCTTTTAACATGCCCCAAAAATTTCATTTGTCTTGTCTTAATTGTATTTAGTAGTTCTCTTTTTATTTTCAGTTGTTTTTGTTAAAACTTCGTTTGTTTTCTTTTCTTTCCATCCAATTCTACCTCTTCTACTATAAAACCACATTAATTATTTTTCTAATAAAACATTTAATTGCTATATTTTTCTTATAAAACCATTTAATTGCTGTATTTTTCTAATAAAACCATTTAATTGCTATATTTTTCTAATAAAACCAATTAATTGCTATAATTTTCTATAAAACCATTTAATTGCTGTATTTTTCTAATAAAACCATTTTATTGCTATATTTTTCTTATAAAACCATTTAATCGCTATATTTTTCTAAGAAAATCAATTTAATTGCTATATTTTTCTTATAAACCCATTTAATTGCTATATTTTTCTAAGAAAATCCATTTAATTGCTATATTTTTCTTATAAACCATTTAATTGCTATATTTTTCTTATAAACCATTTAATTGCTATATTTTTCTAATAAAACCATTTAATTGCTATATTTTCCTAATAAAACCATTTAATTGCTATATTTTCCTAATAAAACCATTTAATTGCTATATTTTCCTAATAAAACCATTTAATTGCTATATTTTCCTAATAAAACCATTTAATTGCTATATTTTCCTAATAAAACCATTTAATTGCTATATTTTCCTAATAAAACCATTTAATTGCTATATATTTCTTCCTGGCAGCAAATCCAGTTGTCAAGATAGTTCTTCATTTGGGCATGTTGATCTGAAGAAACTAGAGATGGATCTTCAGGATGAATCTGCATTAGAGACAATGGCTATGTTGCCAACAGCATCTGTTTCACGTGACCCCACAGTAACATCACAGAGAAATCAACCTCTCAAAGGATTTCCTAAAGAAATTGCCCAGAGTGAAGTTGAAGAGAAATTTCTATGTGGAAACTGTACTCTTATTTTGCGGAACCCAATGCAGAGCACTTGTGGCCATAGATTTTGTCGCTCGTGCCGAGAAGAATTATTAAGGTAATAATTATTAGATGTGTTACTGTTATCGTGAACTTCACACCCCAGTTCAGCTTCTTATCCATCATCATCTTGTGCAGTTAACTCATTGAAATTTGTCTATCAATGGGTGCCATTTCAATCTGTTGCCTTGATGTTACATGTTGTTATAGGTTCTCTTGTCTATCTCTAGATGGTATATACTGTTATAGGTTCTCGTCTATCTCTAGATGGTATATACTGTTATAGGTTCTCTTGTCTATCTCTAGATGTTACATGCTGTTATAGGTTCTTCTTGTCTGTCTCTAGATGTTACATGCTGTTGTAGGTTCTCTTGTCTATCTCTAGATGTTACATGCTGTTATAGGTTCTTCTTGTCTGTCTCTAGATGTTACATGCTGTTATAGGTTCTCTTGTCTATCTCTAGATGTTACATGCTGTTATAGGTTCTCTTGTCTATCTCTAGATGTTATATACTGTTATAGGTTTTCTTGTCTATCTCTAGATGTTACATGATGTTATATGTTCTCTTGTCTATCTCTAGATGTTACATGTTGTTATATGTTCTCTTGTCTATCTCTAGATGTTACATGTTGTTATATGTTCTCTTGTCTATCTCTAGATGTTACATGTTGTTATATGTTCTCTTGTCTATCTCTAGATGTTACATGCTGTTATATATTCTCTTGTCTATCTCTAGATGTTACATGCTGTTATATATTCTCTTGTCTATCTCTAGATGTTACATGCTGTTATAGGTTCTTCTTGTCTGTCTCTAGATGTTATATACTCTTATATGTTCTCTTGTCTATCTCTAGATGTTACATGCTGTTATAGGTTCTCTTGTCTATCTCTAGATGTTACATGCTGTTATAGGTTCTTCTTGTCTACCTCTAGATGTTACATGCTGTTATAGGTTCTTCTTGTCTATCTCTAGATGTTACATGCTGTTATAGGTTCTTCTTGTCTATCTCTAGATGTTACATGCTGTTATAGGTTCTCTTGTCTATCTCTAGATGTTACATGTTGTTATATGTTCTCTTGTCTATCTCTAGATGTTACATGTTGTTATATGTTCTCTTGTCTATCTCTAGATGTTACATGCTGTTATATATTCTCTTGTCTATCTCTAGATGTTACATGCTGTTATACGTTCTCCTGGATATCTCTTGATGTTACATGCTGTTATATATTCTCTTGTCTATCTCTAGATGTTACATGCTGTTATAGGTTCTTCTTGTCTGTCTCTAGATGTTATATACTCTTTTATGTTCTCTTGTCTATCTCTAGATGTTACATGCTGTTATAGGTTCTCTTGTCTATCTCTAGATGTTACATGCTGTTATAGGTTCTCTTGTCTATCTCTAGATGTTACATGCTGTTATAGGTTCTTCTTGTCTATCTCTAGATGTTACATGCTGTTATAGATTCTCTTGTCTATCTCTAGATGTTACATGCTGTTATAGGTTCTCTTGTCTATATCTAGATGTTATATACTGTTATAGGTTTTCTTGTCTATCTCTAGATGTTATATGATGTTATAGGTTTTCTTGTCTGTCTCTAGATGCTACATGCTGTTATAGGTTCTTCTTGTCTATCTCTAGATGTTACATGCTGTTATACGTTCTCCTGTCCATCTCTTGATGTTACATGCTGTTATATATTCTCCTGTCCATCTCTAGATGTTACATGATGTTATATGTTCTCTTGTCTATCTCTAGATGTTACATGTTGTTATATGTTCTCTTGTCTATCTCTAGATGTTACATGTTGTTATATGTTCTCTTGTCTATCTCTAGATGTTACATGCTGTTATATATTCTCTTGTCTATCTCTAGATGTTACATCCAGTTTGTCACAGTGTACTAGATTTGTTTACATCCAGTTTGTCACAGTGTGCTGAATTTGTTTACATCCAGTTTGTCACAGTGTGCTAGATTTGTTTACATCCAGTTTGTCACAGTGTGCTAGATTTGTTTACATCCAGTTTGTCACAGTGTACTAGATTTGTTCACATCCAGTTTGTCACAGTGTACTAGATTTGTTCACATCCAGTTTGTCATGGTGTGCTGTAAATGTTGGCACCCTTTTCATCACAACTTGCTATAATTGTTGGCACCTTGTTCATCACAACTTGCTATAATTGTTAGTATCCCATTTGTCACAATTTGCTATAATTGTTGGCACCCTGTTTGTCACAACTTGCTATAATTGTTGGTACCATGTTTATCACAACTTGCTATAATTGTTGGCACCATGTTCATCACAACTTGCTATAATTGTTGGCACCATGCTCATCACAACTTGCTATAATTGTTGACACCATGCTCATCGCAACTTGCTATAATTGTTGGCACCATGCTCATCACAACTTGCTATAATTGTTGACACCATGCTCATCACAACTTGCTATAATTGTTGGCACCATGCTCATCACAACTTGCTATAATTGTTGACACCATGCTCATCGCAACTTGCTATAATTGTTGGCACCATGTTCATCACAACTTGCTATAATTGTTGGCACCATGCTCATCACAACTTGCTATAATTGTTGACACCATGCTCATCGCAACTTGCTATAATTGTTGACACCATGCTCATCGCAACTTGCTATAATTGTTGACACCATGCTCATCGCAACTTGCTATAATTGTTGGCACCATGTTCATCACAACTTGCTATAATTGTTGGCACCATGCTCATCACAACTTGCTATAATTGTTGGCACCTTGTTTGTCACAACTTGCTATAATTGTTGGCACCATGTTTATCACAACTTGCTATAATTGTTGGCACCTTGTTTGTCACAACTTGCTATAATTGTTGGCACCATGTTCATCACAACTTGCTATAATTTTTGGCACCATGCTCATCACAACTTGCTATAATTGTTGACACCATGCTCATAGCAACTTGCTATAATTGTTGGCACCATGCTCATCACAACTTGCTATAATTATTGGCACCATGTTCATCACAACTTGCTATAATTGCTGGCACCATGCTCATCACAACTTGCTATAATTATTGGCACCATGTTCATCACAACTTGCTATAATTGTTGGCACCATGCTCATCACAACTTGCTATAATTGTTGGCACCATGCTCATCACAACTTGCTATAATTATTGGCACCATGTTCATCACAATTTGCTATAAATATTAGCACCATGTTCATCACAATTTGCTATAATTATTGGCACCATGTTCATCACAATTTGCTATAATTATTGGCACCATGTTCATCACAATTTGCTATAAATATTAGCACCATGTTCATCACAATTTGCTATAATTATTGGCATATCTCTTATTCCTGTAGCAACATCACTTATTCTACTTTTCCCTTCCTCTGTTGCCTTTCAGCGTTGAGGTAACATGGAGTATTTAGAGTAACCTTCTTGATATGTCTGCAGCACATTGGGCTATTTCATGAATCGCCCCTGAGGTTCATGCCCTTCATCTATCCAACCTTCATGTTGGCTTGTCTCTTACTAAACGGATTAGTGATGTCACACCTTAGTTGTCTGGAAGTTGGGTCAAGGCAAAGAAATACATACAAATTTGTCTGGAAGTTGGGTCAAGGCAAAGAAATACATACAAATTTGTCTGGAAGTTGGGTCAAGGCAAAGAAATACATACAAATTTGTCTGGAAGTTGGGTCAAGGCAAAGAAATACATACAAATTTGTCTGGAAGTTGGGTCAAGGCAAAGAAATACATACAAATTTGTCTGGAAGTTGGGTCAAGGCAAAGAAATACATACAAATTTGTCTGGAAGTTGGGTCAAGGCAAAGAAATACATACAAATTTGTCTGGAAGTTGGGTCAAGGCAAAGAAATACATACAAATTTGTAGCCGCAGTAAAGCTAATTGTAAGGAGAAGTGAAACAAAATAAAACTTAAATTCATATCGCCCATGCACTGCCGGGGCCCGAAAGGGGAGTACAGAATAGTGGCGCTGTACCCTACCAGGCATGTTCATAAGAGGCGAGAAAGGAGGGTTGGGCATGGGACTGGCTATCCCATACTGTAAAAAAATAAGCTGGAAAAACTTCACAAACATGGACAAGTCAAAGAACGACTTGGAAAGTGTTTATTTAAGACCTATGCTCCACAGGGAGCTGAAAGGTAGAAGAAATAGACATATCTGTGTGTGTGTGTGTTGTATTTTTGTTCCTGATGAAGGCCTATTGAGCCGAAGTGTCGTTATAATTGTGTTGGTCACTTATTACATTATTAGCCATACTGTTTTTTTTTCTATATATATTTTGTTTTAATTTCTCCTTGTCAGGTTGTTAGTTTAAATCACTTTATTTGAAATGCTAGTTTTGGTCAATCTTTTGGTTAGTTTCAATCAATTTATTTGGTTAGCTGGTTTCAGTTTATTTGGTTAGCTGGTTTCATTTTATTTGGTTAGCTGGTTTCACAGTTCATTTGGTTAGCTGGTTTCAATCAATATATTTGGTTAGCTGGTTTCAATCAATTTATTTGGTTAGCTGGTTTCAATCAATATATTTGGTTAGCTGGTTTCAATCAATTTATTTGGTTAGCTGGTTTCAATCAATTTAGGGGTAAAGCCATAATGATGCATAGAAATGTGAAGCTGCTGTAAAGCTAATGATAAGAATGAACATTTAAAAAAAATAATAAAATGAAAACGTGGCATAGTATCAGTTTTACATCAGTGAGAAACAAAAATAGAACGACGTTTTGGCCAAGTAGGCCTTCAGCTGAAACAAAAATCAAATATATATATATAGCAACTTGCTAGGATAAACCAAGACAGGTAAGTTTAACTATTTTAGAGTGTTTTGCATATTAAATGTAGCTATTTTGTGCCGAACATATTATGTATGCCTTAGACAAAACTATTTTAGAGTGTTTTGCATATTAAATGTAGCTATTTTGTGCCGAACATATTATGTATGCCTTAGTTAAACTATTTTAGAGTGTTTTGCATATTCAATGTTGCTATTTTGTGCAGAACATATTATGTATGCCTTAGTTAAACTATTTTAGAGTGTTTTGCATATTAAATGTTGCTATTTTGTGCCGAACATACAATTTAAGCCTTAGGTTAGGTTAGTTAAACTATTTTCAAGTGTTTTGTGTATTAAGTGTAGCTATTTTGTGCCGAACATATTATGTATGCCTTAGTTAAACTATTTTAGACTGTTTTGTGTATTATGTGTAGTTATTTTGTGGCAAACATATTATGTAAGCCGTAGTTAAACTATTTTCAAGTGTTTTGTGTATTAAGTGTAGTTATTTTGTGCAGAATATACTATGTAAGCCTTATGAGCAATGCAGCAGGAGGTCGACGCCTGGGAGTCATGACCCAGGTGGGCCCACCTCCCCTAGAGTGTCAAAAGCTAAAGAGCCAAAACACTTACTCGTGAGGGTCCACTTCTGATGATCAGATTGCCTCCTGCTGCGAAGCTCTGTACAAAGAGTTTCCTACTATATATATATATATATATATATGTATGTATAATATCAATCAATTTTGCTGGTTAGTTTCCATCGAAATGTATAGATGACTGACCTCAGCCAAACTGATTTGCTTTTGGTTAATTTGAAAAAAAAGAAAAGAAAAATAGTTTTTAAAATGTATGCCTTTTGTGTGTGAATTTCAGTAAACAACAGCCGATACAGTGTGAAAGATGTGTGGGAGAAGGATCAACACCAGCGGAGAGTATTCTACACTTGTCTTCTGTAAGTTGTTAGCATTAATATTGGATTGTTTGATTTTAGTTCTGTGAGGCCAAGAAAATATATCAACATCAAAACAAATAACACCAGGGCTAAAACTAAGAATAGCAAAATGTTATGTCTTCTCAACATTCCTATATGGTGCAGAAACATGGACATTAGACAAGAAAAGAGAACAGAAAATTGAAGCCTTTGAAATGTGGATATATAGAAGAATAGATAGAATTGGATGGAAAGAAAGAAAACAAACTATGAAGTCTTAAAACAACTAAAAATGAAAAGAGAACTACTAAGCACAATTCAAACAAGACAAATGCAATTTTTGGGCCATGTTAAAAGACACAACAGCCCAATAAAAGTAATCTTGGAGGGGAAAATACAAGGTAAAAGAGGCAGAGGCAGACCAAGACTAACATGGATGAGTAACATCAAAAGATGGATAAGTCAGCCTATGACATCTTGCACCATCAAAGCAAGAGACAGAGCGGAATGGCGCTCCATGGTAGCCAACCTTCGTTGCGGAGATGGCACTCAATGATGATGATGATGTCAAGCGGTGAGTGCAGCCACCAGATAACAAGGTTGTTGAGGCTTGACTTCCAGCCTAGGATAAAGATCCCTTAAACTTATACAGACATTAACTCATGGGATAAGATCCCTTCAACTTATACAGACATTAACTCATGGGATAAGATCCCTTCAACTTATACAGACATTAACTCATAGGATAAGATCCCTTCAACTTATACAGACATTAACTCATGGGATAAGATCCCTTAAACTTATACAGACATTAACTCATAGGATAAGATCCCTTCAACTTATACAGACATTAACTCATGGGATAAGATCCCTTAAACTTATACAGACATTAACTCATGGGATAAGATCCCTTCAACTTATACAGACATTAACTCGTGGGATAAGATCCCTTAAACTTACACAGACAGATTTTTTAAATCTCAAGTTCTTGTGACTAAACTTGGCTTTGAGATTCATCCAGTCCGGAATAAAAACAGAGAACTTAAGAACAGAAAACTGTATTTATGAGAACTGTGTAGTTTCAATCTACAGAACAAAGTGGAAACAAAGATAACAGGCAAGTCGAATGCAGGGATTGATATACATACCAGCTGCTAAGGCAGGAACAGACCAACTATCTTTTTATACTCCAGATCAGGCCACTTATATTGTCTTGGAATAACCCATATCTATCTGTCTGTCTATCTATCTATCTATCTATCTATCTATCTATCTATCTATCTATCTATCTATCTATCTATCTATCTATCTATCTCAATCATCATTTTTTGGCCATGTAATGAGAAGAGAGCAACTGGAATATATTGTAACAACTGGGAAAATTGAGGGACGAAGAGATAGATGGAAGCAAAGAGAAAAGATACCAGACAGCTTAAGAGAATGGCTTGGCAGAAGGTCAACAACAGAAATTGAAAATAACTTTCGAGATGGAAAGTTGTGGAGAGACATGATCACCTATGCCAGTAGGCCCGGTACTTGATGATGATTATATATCTATCTATCTATGACTGCCTCTACTTTAATATCTGACTGCATGCTTGAAGATCTAACCACATGCTTGAAGATGTATCTGCTTACATCTGACCACATACTTGACTATCGGTGAATAATAGCTGATCCAAACTCCACCTCTCTTGAAACAGACTGGCCAAGCAATGAGTGAAGGAAAGCAAACCTGGGGCACTAATTTTCGCACCAAAGATGGATGTGTCAGGCTGAAATGTATAGATATCACAGCTTGTCATAAACTAGGAGCACAACATATCTTGTGTCCACTGGTGTCCTTTAAGGACAGACAATGAGAAGACAATGCATCGGGCAGGATCAATAAAGCCCTTAGAGATGTGGGAAGAGCGCAGAATGGTGCTCCATGGTAGCCAACCTTCGAAGCGGAGATGGCACTCGATGATAATGAGATATTTTCTGTAATTGTAGATATTTTCTGTGATTGTAAATGTTTTCCGTGATTGTAGATGTTTTCTGTGATTTGTAGATATTTTCTGTGATTTGTAGATGTTTTCTGTGATTTGTAGATGTTTTCTGTGATTGTAAATGTTTTCTGTGATTTGTAGATGTTTTCTGTGATTGTAAATGTTTTCTGTGATTGTAAATATTTTCTGTGATTTGTAGATGTTTTCTGTGATTTGTAGATGTTTTCTGTGATTTGTAGATGTTTTCTGTGGTTGTAAATGTTTTCTGTGATTGTAAATGTTTTCTGTGATTGTAAATGTTTTCTGTGATTGTAGATGTTTTCTGTGATTGTAAATGTTTTCTGTGATTGTAAATGTTTTCTGTGATTGTAAATGTTTTCTGCGATTTGTAGATGTTTTCTGCGATTTGTAGATGTTTTCTGTGATTTGTAGATGTTTTCTGTAATTATAGATGTTTTCTGTAATTGTAGATGTTTTCTGTGATTTGTAGATGTTTTCTGTGATTGTAGATGTTTTCTGTAATTATAGATGTTTTCTGTGATTTGTAGATGTTTTCTGTGGTTGTAAATGTTTTCTGTGATTGTAAATGTTTTCTGTGATTGTAAATGTTTTCTGCGATTTTTAGATGTTTTCTGCGATTTGTAGATGTTTTCTGCGATTTGTAGATGTTTTCTGTAATTATAGATGTTTTCTGTAATTGTAGATGTTTTCTGTGATTTGTAGATGTTTTCTGTGACTGTAGATGTTTTCAGTGATTGTAGATGTTTTCTGTAATTATAGATGTTTTCTGTGATTGTAGATGTTTTCTGTGATTTGTAGATATTTTCTGTGATTTGTAGATGTTTGATGACAAGGCTGCCATCAGGGAGATGAAAAAGATTCCTGTCAAATGCATCAATCAGGGATGTACTTGGAAAGGCGCTTTCGAGCAATATTCAATGGTAGGCTTTGTGGTCTGTGAGATGGTAATATAGTTGTCTGTTATTGTTGTCACTGGTAGGCTTTGTGGTCTGTGAGATGGTAATATAGTTGTCTGTTATTGTTGTCACTGGTAGGCTTTGTGGTCTGTGAGATGGTAATATAGTTGTATGTCATTGTTGTCACTGGTAGGCTTTGTGGTCTGTGAGATGGTAATATAGTTGTCTGTTATTGTTGTCACTGGTAGGCTTTGTGGTCTGTGAGATGGTAATATAGTTGTCTGTTATTGTTGTCACTGGTAGGCTTTGTGGTCTGTGAGATGGTAATATAGTTGTCTGTTATTGTTGTCACTGGTAGGCTTTGTGGTCTGTGAGATGGTAATATAGTTGTCTGTCATTGTTGTCACTGGTAGGCTTTGTGGTCTGTGAGATGGTAATATAGTTGTCTGTTATTGTTGTCACTGGTAGGCTTTGTGGTCTGTGAGATGGTAATATAGTTGTCTGTTATTGTTGTCACTGGTAGGCTTTGTGGTCTGTGAGATGGTAATATAGTTGTCTGTTATTGTTGTCACTGGTAGGCTTTGTGGTCTGTGAGATGGTAATATAGTTGTCTGTTATTGTTGTCACTGGTAGGCTTTGTGGTCTGTGAGATGGTAATATAGTTGTCTGTTATTGTTGTCACTGGTAGGCTTTGTGGTCTGTGAGATGGTAATATAGTTGTCTGTCATTGTTGTCACTGGTAGTTTAATAGTGAGCTGGAATACTGAAGACAAACCAGACTACTGAAGACAAATTGGAATACTGAAGGCAATTTGTTGGATATGATTATTTTCAAAGGTTCTTTCTTTCTTCACTCCTTCTTGTACACATTTGGGTGTAGAGGTAGATATGAAGTTCTTGTTCTCACCCTTTCTTCACTCCTTCTTGTACACATTTGGGTGTAGAGGTAGATATAAAGTTCTGGTTCTCACCCTTTCTTCACTTCTTCTTGTACACATTTGGGTGTAGAGGTAGATATAAAGTTCTGGTTCTCACCCTTTCTTTCTTCACTTCTTCTTGTACACATTTGGGTGTAGAGGTAGATATAAAGTTCTGGTTCTCACCCTTTCTTTCTTCACTTCTTCTTGTACACATTTGGGTGTAGAGGTAGATATAAAGCTCTAGTTCTCTCCCTTTCTTCACTCCTTCTTGTACACATTTGGGTGTAGAGGTAGATATAAAGTTCTGGTTCTCACCCTTTCTTTCTTCACTCCTTCTTGTACACATTTGGGTGTAGAGGTAGATATAAAGCTCTAGTTCTCTCCCTTTCTTCACTCCTTCTTGTACACATTTGGGTGTAGAGGTAGATATAAAGTTCTGGTTCTCACCCTTTCTTCACTTCTTCTTGTACACATTTGGGTGTAGAGGTAGATATAAAGCTCTAGTTCTCTCCCTTTCTTCACTTCTTCTTGTACACATTTGGGTGTAGAGGTACATATAAAGTTCTGGTTCTCACCCTTTCTTTCTTCACTTCTTCTTGTACACATTTGGGTGTAGAGGTAGATATAAAGTTCTGGTTCTCACCCTTTCTTTCTTCACTCCTTCTTGTACACATTTGGGTGTAGAGGTAGATATAAAGTTCTGGTTCTCACCGTTTCTTCACTTCTTCTTGTACACATTTGGGTGTAGAGGTAGATATAAAGTTCTGGTTCTCACCCTTTCTTCACTTCTTCTTGTACACATTTGGGTGTAGAGGTAGATATAAAGCTCTAGTTCTCTCCCTTTCTTCACTTCTTCTTGTACACATTTGGGTGTAGAGGTAGATATAAAGTTCTGGTTCTCACCCTTTCTTTCTTCACTCCTTCTTGTACACATTTGGGTGTAGAGGTAGATATAAAGTTCTTGTTCTCACCCTTTCTTTCTTCACTCCTTCTTGTACACATTTGGGTGTAGAGGTAGATATAAAGTTCTGGTTCTCACCCTTTCTTTCTTCACTTCTTCTTGTACACATTTGGGTGTAGAGGTAGATATAAAGTTCTGGTTCTCACCCTTTCTTCACTCCTTCTTGTACACATTTGGGTGTAGAGGTAGATATAAAGCTCTAGTTCTCTCCCTTTCTTCACTCCTTCTTGTACACATTTGGGTGTAGAGGTAGATATAAAGTTCTGGTTCTCACCCTTTCTTTCTTCACTTCTTCTTGTACACATTTGGGTGTAGAGGTAGATATAAAGTTCTGGTTCTCACCCTTTCTTCACTCCTTCTTGTACACATTTGGGTGTAGAGGTAGATATAAAGTTCTGGTTCTCACCCTTGTATACATTTGGGTGTAGAGGTAGATATAAAGCTCTAGTTCTCTCCCTTTCTTCACTCCTTCTTGTACACATTTGGGTGTAGAGGTAGATATAAAGCTCTAGTTCTCTCCCTTTCTTCACTCCTTCTTGTACACATTTGGGTGTAGAGGTAGATATAAAGTTCTGGTTCTCACCCTTTCTTCACTCCTTCTTGTACACATTTGGGTGTAGAGGTAGATATAAAGTTCTGGTTCTCACCCTTTCTTCACTCCTTCTTGTACACATTTGGGTGTAGAGGTAGATATAAAGCTCTAGTTCTCTCCCTTTCTTCACTCCTTCTTGTACACATTTGGGTGTAGAGGTAGATATAAAGTTCTTGTTCTCACCCTTTCTTTCTTCACTCCTTCTTGTACACATTTGGGTGTAGAGGTAGATATAAAGCTCTAGTTCTCTCCCTTTCTTCACTTCTTCTTGTACACATTTGGGTGTAGAGGTAGATATAAAGTTCTTGTTCTCACCCTTTCTTTCTTCACTCCTTCTTGTACACATTTGGGTGTAGAGGTAGATATAAAGTTCTGGTTCTCTCCCTTTCTTCACTCCTTCTTGTACACATTTGGGTGTAGAGGTAGATATAAAGTTCTGGTTCTCACCCTTTCTTTCTTCACTCCTTCTTGTACACATTTGGGTGTAGAGGTAGATATAAAGTTCTGGTTCTCACCCTTTCTTCACTCCTTCTTGTACACATTTGGGTGTAGAGGTAGATATAAAGTTCTTGTTCTCACCCTTTCTTTCTTCACTCCTTCTTGTACACATTTGGGTGTAGAGGTAGATATAAAGTTCTGGTTCTCACCCTTTCTTTCTTCACTTCTTCTTGTACACATTTGGGTGTAGAGGTAGATATAAAGTTCTAGTTCTCACCCTTTCTTCACTCCTTCTTGTACACATTTGGGTGTAGAGGTAGATATAAAGTTCTGGTTCTCACCCTTTCTTTCTTCACTTCTTCTTGTACACATTTGGGTGTAGAGGTAGATATAAAGTTCTGGTTCTCACCCTTTCTTCACTCCTTCTTGTACACATTTGGGTGTAGAGGTAGATATAAAGTTCTGGTTCTCACCCTTTCTTTCTTCACTTCTTCTTGTACACATTTGGGTGTAGAGGTAGATATAAAGTTCTGGTTCTCACCCTTTCTTTCACTCAATCTTATTTGATGTTGTTGTAGAGTTTCTTTGATGATGTCTGTCCGTCTTACTCTGTGTCTTACTCTGTGTCTACCTTTTACTCTTCTCCCTTCATCTCCTTAATATATGCTTCGTATGTTATGAAACACCGCTGCATTCTTTCCAGATGGGCAAACCAGTATATATGTTGTTTCTGTATGTAGATTCTATTTATCGACCTTTCAAGACGTAACAGGTCCATTGGGCATAAACTCAGATACTCTCCCTGTTTTAAATATTTTTCTTTCTAGCAGTCTCAATCCTTGCCAAGATCTTTTATCAAATCTTGCCATTTGTCTCTGTTGTGTGCAAACACCTCAATCTCATTAAGGGAGCTGATTCCTGCTGCCTTTGCCTCTCTGATCAATGTTCTTCTCAGTGTTTCTCTGGGGTGGCCTCTTTTCCTCCTACCTGCAGTAGATATATCGAACAGATAATTGTTGTAGATCTTTATGATTTTCTGCTAGTAGAACAGTATCATCAGCATATCTTAGGTTATTGATTATCTTTACATTAATTTTTAGGCCTGGCATCTCTGTGATGTTTTTAAAAATGTGGTCAGCGTATAGACTGAACAAGCTTGGTGATAGGATAACATCCCTGAATTACTCCTCTTTTGATATCAATATGTGTAGAGTTCTCTTGGTTATATGTTATTGCTGTTTGCTCCCACTATAAATTACATATAACTCGTATGTCTGTGTTATCTAGATGTATATCTTTCAGTCTATAAGTTGTTTATAGTGTATTCTATTAAAAGCTTCGGTGTAGTCTATGAAGAAGGCATATATTGTTTTTTTATTTTATTTTTTATTTCTGTGTACTTTTTGATTAATGTCCTCATGCAGAATATGGCATCTTATGTTTTTCCTAAATCCAAATTGTTGTTCTTCTAATTCAATATAGATTTTATTCTGATTCCTTCCTTGTATAACTGTTAGCAAGATTTTTGTTACATGACTCATCACGCTTATTGTTCTAAAATTACTGCATTCAACTGCACCATTCTTTTTAGACAATGCAGTGAAAGTTGTTTTTTTTTAAGTTCTTTTGGTATGTATCCTGTATGGTATATGTCGTTGCAAATGTCTGTGATCACTTCAGTGCCAAAATCCTCTAGTGCCTGTGACATCTCTATCTGTAGTCAGGTCCTGCTGCTTTTCCCTTTTTCATTGTTTGTATATCTTGTTCCACTTGAGATTTTGTAGTCTAATGTACATTTTATAATTGGTTTCTTGTCCCTTTGATCATGATAGAACTCTGTTATATATTCCAGCCATCTATTGATTATATCTCTATTATCTGTTACCATTTTTCCCTCTTTTGTTTGCATTATATCCACTTTCTGTGGTTTTTAATTTTTACTAGTTGATCTTTATTTCTGTGTGCATCCACTCTTACATCTTGTTTATTTTCCAAAGTGTCTTTTTTTTTTTTTTTTTTTTTTTTTTTTTTTGGCCTTTTTTGCACAATTTGCATATTTCATTATCTATATTTTTGTATTGGGTAGTGCTTATCGCCTGTCTTCTTTTTTCCGTTTTTTTTTTTCAAGATGGCGTCAGTTATCCATTTTTTATTTCTTTTGTTGTTATTTTCCTTTTATTGGTAAGATGTCGCAAGTTTCTTGTATGCTTTTCTTTATGCATTGCCATTTGCTTGTAGCTTTTTCAGGATTTTCTCTTCTGTACTGCTCAGTCCCTTCTTCTGGCAGCTCCTTATATGTGTTCATTACCTGTATTATATAAGTATCTACAACATCTTTTTGATTTAAAGCTGTTATATCTATTGGTATTGTTGAAGAGGGAAGCAATGAGAACAGATACCAGACAGCTTAAGAGAGTGGCTTAGCAGAAGGTCAACAACAGAAATGATAAATAACTGTCGAGATCGAAAGTTGTGGAGAGACATGATCACCTACTTCAGCAGGCATGGCATTTGGTGATGATTCAACGATTAATCATTGTTTTTTTTTCATGTGTGCACTGCCGTAAAAGCGCTAAAACAATGAACACAATTAATATATATATTATATATATATATATATATATATATATATATATATATATATATATATATATATATATATATATATATATATAGGCAAGACGCCAGCCTTGAGACAGAGGTTGTGGGTTCAAATCCCGCTGCACCAGTTGGGATTTTTATTTATGATTTCTCTCTGCGACAACCACCCCTGGTCTCAGAAGCGAGACCCGGTTTGAAACATCAATTACTCATTGACGGAAAAAATACGAGTACTTCTGAAGACGGAGTTATCTGCCTGTACGGCAAGGGGCCCCTGTGCACACGGCTGCAAGGGAAAAATGGATTAACACACAAAATTCAGCTCCTAGTCTCTAGGGACTTCGTCAGAGGTCAAAGCTGGTGAATGAAAAAAAATATTTAAAAAATATTATCTGCAACAAAGTCCGGTGAATAATTTATTTTCAATTTGTTACAGGCCCATGAATTAGACTGTGATAAGAAACTGTTGAACTGTGCTCTGTGTGGAGTTCCTGTGTCACAAGCTCGAATAGTACAGCATGAGACAAAACAGTGTCCCAAACGTAACCTGACTTGCACACATTGTGGTGAAGACATGATTGCAGAACAGCGAGAGGTAATTCATGTTTGTTTGTTTTTTTTGCGTATGCCAGCTTTATATCTCCAGCAAAGTCCAGGGGATCTGAATTGTGCATGAGCATCACTTTTTCCTATTTTTGACACTGGGGGCTGGTGCTCGGGTGTCCCCTGCTGTACAGGCAGATACTCTCCAACTTCAGAGGTACTGTCATATTTTTATCGTCGAGTTTAAGCATTTCGGGTAGTTTTTTTTTCATATTAATATTGCCAGAGGAACAGCCATTTTTGGCCAACTCTTTTCTTTTTCAAACTGCCATGGGTTTTTTTCTCGTGTGCTTTTTTTTTAAAAAAAAATATTGCCATTATCCAAGAGGGCCAGGCGTTGGATCACGAAGAAACCAGGGATTCAATTTCTCCCCTCCACCGCCTGTGGTGGGAATCGAACATTAGACCTTCTTGATCAGAGGCTGATGTCCTACCTCTCTAGACCACATCGTGTAGCTTAGTTGGGAAAACCACCTGACTGGATTACCGACGTTCGGACAACCTGTGTTCAAGTTACATATATACAGACCACAAAAATGTCATGCTGAAGTTAGATATATACAGACCACAAAAATATCACGCTGAAGTTAGATATATACAGACCCCAAAAATGTCACGCTGAAGTTAGATATATATCTATCTATCTATCTATTGTCCTTTTGAGCCAAAGACGGCACATAGGGCAGAACCACAATCTCAAAAACAGAAACCTTGCATGCCAAAATGGCACATATTGCAGAGATCACTGCTTCTAAAATCTATGGCTCTGTTTCCATAACAATACTTTTTACAATGATAGCTTGTCAAGCCATCGATCAACCTCCTTAGTTGCCTCTTACGACATGCCTGGAAGGTCACAGTGTCACTATTCTTTACCTCCCTCATAATGAGGCCCCGGTAACACACAGGATAGATATATATACAGACCCCAAAAATGCCATGCTGAAGTTAGATATATTCAGACCCCCAAAAATGTTGCGCTGAAGTTAGATATATCTACCTATCTATTGACCTTTCGAGCTGTAGCCGACCCATAGGGCATAGACCAAGATACACCTTCTCCTATCTGAATTTTTGTTCTAGCAGATTTCTTTTAACGATATTTGATCAAATCTCGCCATTTGTCTCTGTTCTGTGCAAGCAGCTCTATCTCATTGAGGGAGCCGAATCCTGCTGCCACGCTGAAGTTAGATATATCCAGACCCCAAAAATGTAGCGCTGAAGTTAGATATATCCAGACCCCAAAAGTTACAGCTATCACAACTTACCATAAACCACAACACATCTACACTAACTTGACAGTTTTCAGTAAATGGATAAATGCAGAACTTTAGAAGTAACAATAATTAGTAATATTTTAATAGCTTCTTTAGATATGTTTACTGACTCTAATTGAAATGTGCATTATTGTGTTATTGATGTCATTTTTTCCAGAAACATCTTCAGAATAGTTGTCCGAATTTACCAGTTAATTGTCACAAATGTTCCAAGCCGCTTCTGAGGAATCAGGTTAGTTATGTCTGAATTTGCTGGATAGTTATGTGTGTCCGAAGTTACTGGATAGTTATGTGTGTCTGAAGTTACTGGATAGTTATGTGTGTCTGAATTTACTGGATAGTTATGTGTGTCAGAAGTTACTGGATAGTTATGTGTGTCTGAAGTTACTGGATAGTTATGTGTGTCTGAATTTACTGGATAGTTATGTGTGTCCGAAGTTACTGGATAGTTATGTGTGTCCGAAGTTACTGGATAGTTATGTGTGTCTGAATTTACTGGATAGTTATGTGTGTCCGAAGTTACTGGATAGTTATGTGTGTCCGAAGTTCTTCTTCTACCTTTTAGCTCCCAGTGGAGCATAGGTCTTCAACAAACACTTTCCAAGTCGTTCTGTTTTTTGCAATTCTTTTAAGATCATTCCATGTCTTCCCCATCATCTTCATCTCTGCTTCAATCTGTCTTCTCCAAGAATTCCTTGGTCTTCCTCTTTGTCTTTTCCCCTGGGGATTCCAAAAAAGGGCCTGTTGTGTAATACTCTCAGTTGGTTTCCGTAGTGTGTGTCCTATCCATCGCCATCGTCTTCGCTGTATTTCTTTATCCACTGGTATTTGACCGGTACATTTCCATAATTCCACGTTTGTGACTTTGTCCTGCCATTTCCATCCCTTTATTCTGCGCAAGCATCCATTAATGAAAGTCTGTACCTTCGTGATTGTCAATTTTGTTATTCTCCATGTTTCACAGCCATATAATAGAACCGACTTAACATTGGAGTTGAAAATTTGTATTTTTGTATTTAGCCTAATTTCTTGGATTTCCATATGTTTCCCAGTGCAATGAAAGCTCCTCTTGCTTTTGATATCCTTATTTTGGTATCGTTTTCTGTTCCTCCCTCTTTATCTATATTACTGCCCAGATATATATAAGATTGTACGTCTAGTAGAGGTATTTCTCCTAGTTTTATTTGGTTATTGCCAACTGCATTAATTCTCATAATGTTGGTCTTATCTCTATTAATCTTTAGTCCTAGCTGTTGTGATCTCTCATCTAATATACTCATTTTATCTTGCATCTGTTGGTGGCTGTGTGATAGGAGAGCTATGTCATCAGCAAAGTCTAAATCATCAAGTTGTTTGGTCAGTGACCACTGGATCCCATTTCTGTTGTTTTGAGTTATTTTCATAATCCAATCTATGGCCAGTAGAAAGAGAAATGGAGACAGAAGGCATCCTTGCCTTACTCCTGTTCTTATTTCAAATGCTTCTGTAAGCTGTCCTTCATGCACCACACTACATTTTGTTCCTTCATACATTGTTTTTATCAGGTTAATAAACTTTATGGGGATTCCATAATGACTCAGCAACTTCCAAAGCATTCTTCTGTCTAAACTATCAAATGCCTTTTCGTAATCTATGAATCCAATATAAAGTGGGGATTTTAGTTCTAAACTTTGTTCAACTATTATACGTAGAGTAGTTATTTGATCAGCACATGATCTGTTCTTCCTAAAACCTGCTTGTTCATCTCTCAAGTGTTTCTCTATAGCCTCTTTTAGTCTCTCCAGAATGATTCTGCCTAATATTTTTCCTGGCACTGATAGTAGCATAATTCCCCTATAATTTGTGCACTCCTGTAAACTTCCTTTCTTTGGTAGTTTGATCATATAACCTTCTCTCCAGTCTTTAGGTATTTCTTCCCTCTCCCAAATTTTATCCAATAGATTATGTAACATCTTGGTAGAGGTGATAATATCTGTGTGTCCGAAGTTACTGGATAGTTATGTGTGTCCGAAGTTACAAGATAGTTATGTGTGTCCGAAGTTACTGGATAGTTATGTGTGTCCGAAGTTACTGGATAGTTATGTGTGTCTGAAGTTACAAGATAGTTATGTGTGTCTGAATTTGCTGGATAGTTATGTGTGTCCGAAGTTACTGGATAGTTATGTGTGTCCGAAGTTACTGGATAGTTATGTGTGTCTGAATTTACTGGATAGTTATGTGTGTCTGAATTTACTGGATAGTTATGTATGTCTGAATTTACTGGATAGTTATGTGTGTCTGAATTTACTGGATAGTTATGTGTGTCTGAATTTACTGGATAGTTATGTGTGTCTGAAGTTACTGGATAGTTATGTGTGTCTGAATTTACTGGATAGTTATGTGTGTCTGAATTTACTGGATAGTTATGTGTGTCTGAATTTACTGGATAGTTATGTGTGTCTGAATTTACTGGATAGTTATGTGTGTCCGAAGTTACTGGATAGTTATGTGTGTCTGAATTTGCTGGATAGTTATGTGTGTCCGAAGTTACTGGATAGTTATGTGTGTCCGAAGTTACTGGATAGTTATGTGTGTCCGAAGTTACTGGATAGTTATGTGTGTCTGAATTTACTGGATAGTTATGTGTGTCCGAAGTTACTGGATAGTTATATGTGTCTGAAGTTACTGGATAGTTATATGTGTCTGAAGTTACTGGATAGTTATATGTGTCTGAAGTTACAAGATAGTTATGTGTGTCTGAAGTTACAAGATAGTTATGTGTGTCTGAAGTTACAAGATAGTTATGTGTGTCCGAAGTTACTGGATAGTTATATGTGTCTGAAGTTACTGGATAGTTATATGTGTCTGAAGTTACTGGATAGTTATATGTGTCTGAAGTTACAAGATAGTTATGTGTGTCTGAAGTTACAAGATAGTTATGTGTGTCTGAAGTTACAAGATAGTTATGTGTGTCCGAAGTTACTGGATAGTTATATGTGTCCGAAGTTACTGGATAGTTATGTGTGTCCGAAGTTACAAGATAGTTATGTGTGTCCGAAGTTACTGGATAGTTATGTGTGTCTGAAGTTACAAGATAGTTATGCGTGTCCGAAGTTACTGGATAGTTATGTGTGTCCGAAGTTACAAGATAGTTATATGTGTCCGAAGTTACTGGATAGTTATGTGTGTCTGAAGTTACAAGATAGTTATGTGTGTCCGAAGTTACTGGATAGTTATGTGTGTCCGAAGTTACTGGATAGTTATGTGTGTCCGAAGTTACTGGATAGTTATGTGTGTCTGAATTTACTGGATAGTTATGTGTGTCTGAATTTACTGGATAGTTATGTGTGTCTGAATTTACTGGATAGTTATGTGTGTCTGAATTTACTGGATAGTTATGTGTGTCCGAAGTTACTGGATAGTTATGTGTGTCTGAATTTGCTGGATAGTTATGTGTGTCCGAAGTTACTGGATAGTTATGTGTGTCCGAAGTTACTGGATAGTTATGTGTGTCCGAAGTTACTGGATAGTTATGTGTGTCTGAATTTACTGGATAGTTATGTGTGTCTGAAGTTACTGGATAGTTATGTGTGTCTGAATTTGCTGGATAGTTATGTGTGTCTGAAGTTACTGGATAGTTATGTGTGTCCGAAGTTACTGGATAGTTATGTGTGTCCGAAGTTACTGGATAGTTATGTGTGTCCGAAGTTACAAGATAGTTATGTGTGTCCGAAGTTACTGGATAGTTATGTGTGTCTGAAGTTACAAGATAGTTATGTGTGTCCGAAGTTACTGGATAGTTATGTGTGTCCGAAGTTACAAGATAGTTATATGTGTCCGAAGTTACTGGATAGTTATGTGTGCCCGAAGTTACAAGATAGTTATGTGTGTCCGAAGTTACTGGATAGTTATGTGTGTCCGAAGTTACAAGATAGTTATGTGTGTCCGAAGTTACTGGATAGTTATGTGTGTCTGAAGTTACAAGATAGTTATGTGTGTCCGAAGTTACTGGATAGTTATGTGTGTCTGAATTTGCTGGATAGTTATGTGTGTCCGAAGTTACTGGATAGTTATGTGTGTCCGAAGTTACTGGATAGTTATGTGTGTCCGAAGTTACTGGATAGTTATGTGTGTCTGAATTTACTGGATAGTTATGTGTGTCCGAAGTTACTGGATAGTTATATGTGTCTGAAGTTACTGGATAGTTATATGTGTCTGAAGTTACTGGATAGTTATATGTGTCTGAAGTTACAAGATAGTTATGTGTGTCTGAAGTTACAAGATAGTTATGTGTGTCTGAAGTTA
The DNA here is from genome assembly GCA_032433765.1 of Megaustenia siamemsis. Classification (NCBI taxonomy): domain Eukaryota; kingdom Metazoa; phylum Mollusca; class Gastropoda; order Stylommatophora; family Ariophantidae; genus Megaustenia; species Megaustenia siamemsis. The sequence goes on from JAVIAB010000010.1 coordinate 264,190, forward strand.
CAAGATAGTTATGTGTGTCCGAAGTTACTGGATAGTTATATGTGTCTGAAGTTACTGGATAGTTATATGTGTCTGAAGTTACTGGATAGTTATATGTGTCTGAAGTTACAAGATAGTTATGTGTGTCTGAAGTTACAAGATAGTTATGTGTGTCTGAAGTTACAAGATAGTTATGTGTGTCCGAAGTTACTGGATAGTTATATGTGTCCGAAGTTACTGGATAGTTATGTGTGTCCGAAGTTACAAGATAGTTATGTGTGTCCGAAGTTACTGGATAGTTATGTGTGTCTGAAGTTACAAGATAGTTATGCGTGTCCGAAGTTACTGGATAGTTATGTGTGTCCGAAGTTACAAGATAGTTATATGTGTCCGAAGTTACTGGATAGTTATGTGTGTCTGAAGTTACAAGATAGTTATGTGTGTCCGAAGTTACTGGATAGTTATGTGTGTCCGAAGTTACTGGATAGTTATGTGTGTCCGAAGTTACTGGATAGTTATGTGTGTCTGAATTTACTGGATAGTTATGTGTGTCTGAATTTACTGGATAGTTATGTGTGTCTGAATTTACTGGATAGTTATGTGTGTCTGAATTTACTGGATAGTTATGTGTGTCCGAAGTTACTGGATAGTTATGTGTGTCTGAATTTGCTGGATAGTTATGTGTGTCCGAAGTTACTGGATAGTTATGTGTGTCCGAAGTTACTGGATAGTTATGTGTGTCCGAAGTTACTGGATAGTTATGTGTGTCTGAATTTACTGGATAGTTATGTGTGTCTGAAGTTACTGGATAGTTATGTGTGTCTGAATTTGCTGGATAGTTATGTGTGTCTGAAGTTACTGGATAGTTATGTGTGTCCGAAGTTACTGGATAGTTATGTGTGTCCGAAGTTACTGGATAGTTATGTGTGTCCGAAGTTACTGGATAGTTATGTGTGTCCGAAGTTACAAGATAGTTATGTGTGTCCGAAGTTACTGGATAGTTATGTGTGTCTGAAGTTACAAGATAGTTATGTGTGTCCGAAGTTACTGGATAGTTATGTGTGTCCGAAGTTACAAGATAGTTATATGTGTCCGAAGTTACTGGATAGTTATGTGTGCCCGAAGTTACAAGATAGTTATGTGTGTCCGAAGTTACTGGATAGTTATGTGTGTCCGAAGTTACTGGATAGTTATGTGTGTCTGAATTTATTGGATAGTTTTGTGTGTCTGAATTTACTGGATAGTTTTGTGTGTCTGAAGTTACTGGGTAGTTATGCGTGTCTGAAGTTGCTGAAAGAGTTTTGTGTCTGAAGTTACTGGGTAGTTATGCGTGTCTGAAGTTGCTGATAGATTTTTGTGTCTGATGTTGCTAATAGAGTTTTGTGTCTGAAGTTGCTGATAAAGTTTTGTGTCTGATGTTGCTAATAGATTTTTGTGTCTGATGTTGTTAATAGAGTTTTGTGTCTGATGTTGCTGATAGAGTTTTGTGTCTGATGTTGCTAATAGAGTTTTGTGTCTGATGTTGCTGATAGAGTTTTGTGTCTGAAGTTGCTGATAGAGTTTTGTGTCTGAAGTTGCTAATAGAGTTTTGTGTCTGAAGTTGCTAATAGAATTTTGTGTCTGATGTTGCTAATAGAGTTTTGTGTCTGATGTTGCTGATAGAGTTTTGTGTCTGAAGTTGCTGATAGAGTTTTGTGTCTGAAGTTGCTAATAGAGTTTTGTGTCTGAAGTTGCTGATAGAGTTTTGTGTCTGATGTTGCTAATAGAGTTTTGTGTCTGAAGTTGCTAATAGAGTTTTGTGTCTGAAGTTGCTAATAGAGTTTTGTGTCTGATGTTGTTAATAGAGTTTTGTGTCTGAAGTTGCTGATAGAGTTTTGTGTCTGATGTTGCTAATAGAGTTTTGTGTCTGATGTTGCTAATAGAGTTTTGTGTCTGATGTTGCTGATAGAGTTTTGTGTCTGATGTTGCTGATAAAGTTTTGTGTCTGAAATTGCTAATAGAGTTTTGTGTCTGAAGTTGCTAATAGAGTTTTGTGTCTGAAGTATATTGTTTGCAGTTAACAGAATGTGATGTCTGAAGTTGTTGGATAGAGCAGTTATAACTTTTGTTCCTTTACTAACGATGTACAACTTTCTCTTTCCTTTCTCATTTGTCTTTCAGCGTCGAGGAGAGGTATCGTTTGTGGTCTTTTACTCTTCTGTTACCCTCTTCCGTTGCTATGTTTCCTAGTGTTTCTAATATTTCATCAACCCATCTTTTTCATGGTCGGCCCTTGCGTCTGGTGTTCTCACAACATTTATTAAAGGCTTGTTGTGTTTATATTTGGCCAGACCATTTTATCTGGGTTTTTTTTTTAAATGTATTTTATGGTGGAAATTGCTCCTAGCATTTTTCTCAGTTCTTCATTTCTTATCTTATCTCTCAGACTATGGCTGTACGTATAAAATCTGAATGTTAACATATCATCATCAAGTACCATGCCTGCTGGCGTAGGTGATCATGTCTCTCCACAACTTTCCATCTCGAAAGTTATTTTCAATTTCTGTTGCTGACCTTCTGCCAAGCCATTCTCTTAAGCTGTCTGGTATCTTTTCTCTTTGCTTCCTTCTATCTCTGCGTCCCTCAATTTTCCCAGTTGTTACGATATATTCCAGCTGTTCCCTTCTCAATACATGGCCAAAAAAATTATGATTGTTTCTTCCTAATTTAATTTCTTAATATATGTGTGTATATATATATATATATATATCATGTGAATGAATAAATTGTACACTTTTGTTTATCTTGCTCACACATACACATATGTAGTCTCAATACATTCTCAGCTGAAGACCCACAATGATGAGGAATGTCCACACCGTATAGTTGAGTGTCCTGTCCCTGATTGTAATGCTAAAGTAAGTCATTGTTAGATCTTCATTGTAATGCTAAAGTAATTGTTATATTTCATTGTGAATTACACCTGGGTTTGGAGTAATTGTTATATTTCATTGTGAATTACACCTGGGTTTGGAGTAATTGTTATATCTCATTGTGAATTACACCTGGGTTTGGAGTAATTGTTATATCTCATTGTGAATTACACCTGGGTATGGAAATAAATGTCACTTGTCGTGACACTTTTGTCAGTTGCCTCAAAGTTATTCTGTAAAATCATCCTAAATAGAATAAAGGATTCAATAGATACAGTAATGTGTGAAGAACAGGCTGGGTTTAGAAAAGGGAGAAGCTGTCTTGACCACATTTTCACTCTACGACTTATATTGGAGGAACACATTGAAAAGCAAAAACCTTTTGTACTTAACTTCATCGACTTCAAAAAAGCATTTGATAGTATTCATAGAGATTCTTTGTGGAAAATTCTGAAGCAATATGGTTTACCATCAAAAATCATAAATATTATCAAAGACATGTATGATGGTTACACATGTGCAGTTCGAACAGAGGAAGGACTGAGCGAATGTTTCCCATAGAAACTGGGGTTAAACAAGGATGTATTTTATCGCCCTTGTTATTTGGAATTGTTATGGACTTCATAATGAAGAAATGCTGCACTGGTAATAAAGGCATCGAATGGATACAAGGAGACCATTTGGAGGACCTCGACTTTGCTGATGACATAGTTCTCATCAGCAGTCAGATAAAAACGATGCAGGAAAACACAAATGAACTATCATCAATAGCCAGCAAAATTGGGCTTGAGGTCAATCATGAAAAGACTAAAGTCATGAAAAGTTTAATTCCAACAAGTGACAAAATATACATGGAAAACAAACCAGTAGAAGAGATCGATCACTTTATCTATCTTGGAAGTCACATTGATCGAGAAGGGGATACGAGCAAAGAAATTAGAATCAGACTGGCTAAAGCAGCAATGTCTTTCAGAAGCCTTGAAAAGTTGTGGAAATCAAAACTCATTAGCACAAACACAAAACTTAGGCTATTCAAATCAAATGTACTATCAACCCTTACGTATGCGTGTGAAAGCTGGAAAACAACAAGAGATATAGAAACAAAGTTGAACGCATTCGAAAATAAATGTCTAAGGAAAATACTTGGTATAGAATGGAACGAATTCAAAACAAACGAGGAAATTAGAGAAATCACCAATCAACCACTAATATCTTCAGTAATAAAGAAAAGACGATGGTCATACGTTGGACATGTGATGAGAAGAGATAATAATCGAATAGCAAAGCAAGCCCTCATATGGGAAACAACAGGTAAAAGAAAAAGAGGAAGACCCAGGGAGACACTGAGAAGAACATTGATGAGAGAGGCAAGAGCAGCAGGAATCGGCTCCCTCAATGAGATAGAACTGCTTGCACAGAACAGAGACAGATGGCGAGATTTGATAAAATATCTTTAAAAGAAAACTGCTAGAACAAAAATTCATATAGGAGAAGGTGTATCTTGGTCTACGCCCTATGGGCCGGTTACGGCTCGAAAGGTCAATAGATAGATAGATGGAGTAATTGTTATATCTCATTGTGAATTACACCTGGGTTTGGAGTAATTGTTATATCTCATTGTGAATTACACCTGGGTTTGGAGTAATTGTTATATCTCATTGTGAATTACACCTGGGTTTGGAGTAATTGTTATATCTCATTGTGAATTGCACCTGGCTTTGGGGGTTGCCATTAACTCCATTCCTAGCTGATTACTTTCTTCACGGTCAGTGAACACAAAACCCTACTGTGGTGGGTCTAGAAACAGGGACTGACCACATCTCCCTGAGCAGGTACATCAAAGAGGGAAAGCAACCCTGTATCCAAAAGATGTTGTACTGAAGTCTGATGTGTTGGGCAGAAAGGCATGTGTAACCACACAAAAAATACACAATATTCTCCACTAGACCGTCTGCAAGATGAAAAGGGCCATATATATATATATTGACCTTTCGAGCCGTAGCCAGCCCATAGGGCATAGACCAAGATACTCCTTCTCTAATCTAAATTTTTGTTCTAGCAGTTTTCAATTATTTTAAAGATATTTTATCAAATCTCGCCTTTTGTCTCTGTTCTGTGCAAGCAGCTCTATCTCATTGAGGGAGCCAATTCCTGCTGCTCTTGCCTCTCTCATCAATGTTCTTCTCAGTGTCTCTCTGGGTCTTCCTCTTTTCCTCTTACCTGTTGTTTCCCCACATGAGGACTTGCTTTGCTATTCAGTTATTATCTCATCACATGTCCAACATAATATATATATGTATATGATTGCATCTTGTACCTGATTGGAACTATACATGTACCTAGCTAAAAACATTTTTGTATGCATTAGCAACAATACTTTGTATGTGATTGCAGCCATACTTGTACCAGATCACAACTAACCTTGATTATAATATTCCTTTCAGCTGCCCTTAGACCAGTTTCCCAATCACTTCATGAAGACTCCACAGAGCACACAAAAACACATGCTGTACCTCTTTGGTAAGGTCAAGCAGTTGGAAGGCACCATAGTTCAAATGGAGACGGATGCGGCAGGGCTGATGGGAGGTGCAACCAGTGGAGCAGCACATAGTGCTGATCCTGGCCACAGTGGAGGGACCTCTGGTGGAAGAGATGATGTCGCTGCTGGTGCTGAAGGTTAGTGTAGTGTTGTTGTTGTTGTTGAGTTTGTGGTCACTGGCCAACATAAAGAGATGGTGTCACTGATGGTGTAGAAGGTTAGTGTTGTTGTTGTTGAGTTTGTGGTCACTGGCCAACATAAAGAGATGGTGTCACTGATGGTGTAGAAGGTTAGTGTTGTTGTTGTTGAGTTTGTGGTCACTGGCCAACATAAAGAGATGGTGTCACTGATGGTGTAGAAGGTTAGTGTTGTGTTGTTGTTGTTGAGTTTGTGATCACTGGCCAACATAAAGAGATGATGTCACTGATGGTGTAGAAGGTTAGTGTTGTTGTTGTTGAGTTTGTGATCACTGGCCAACATAAAGAGATGATGTCACTGATGGTGTAGAAGGTTAGTGTTGTTGAGTTTGTGATCACTGGCCAACATAAAGAGATGATGTCACTGATGGTGTAGAAGGTTAGTGTTGTTGTTGTTGTTGAGTTTGTGGTCACTGGCCAACATAAAGAGATGATGTCACTGATGGTGTAGAAGGTTAGTGTTGTTGTTGTTGTTGAGTTTGTGGTCACTGGCCAACATAAAGAGATGATGTCACTGATGGTGTAGAAGGTTAGTGTTGTTGTTGTTGAGTTTGTGGTCACTGGCCAACATAAAGAGATGGTGTCACTGATGGTGTAGAAGGTTAGTGTTGTTGTTGTTGTTGAGTTTGTGGTCACTGGCCAGCATAAAGAGATGATGTCACTGATGGTGTAGAAGGTTAGTGTTGTTGTTGTTGAGTTTGTGATCACTGGCCAACATAAAGAGATGATGTCACTGATGGTGTAGAAGGTTAGTGTTGTTGTTGTTGAGTTTGTGGTCACTGGCCAACATAAAGAGATGGTGTCACTGATGGTGTAGAAGGTTAGTGTAGTGTTGTTGTTGTTGAGTTTGTGGTCACTGGCCAACATAAAGAGATGGTGTCACTGATGGTGTAGAAGGTTAGTGTTGTTGTTGTTGAGTTTGTGGTCACTGGCCAACATAAAGAGATGGTGTCACTGATGGTGTAGAAGGTTAGTGTTGTTGAGTTTGTGGTCACTGGCCAACATAAAGAGATGGTGTCACTGATGGTGTAGAAGGTTAGTGTAGTTGTTGTTGTTGAGTTTGTGATCACTGGCCAACATAAAGAGATGATGTCACTGATGGTGTAGAAGGTTAGTGTAATGTTGTTGTTGTTGTTGTTGAGTTTGTGATCACTGGCCAACATAAAGAGATGATGTCACTGATGGTGTAGAAGGTTAGTGTTGTTGTTGTTGTTGAGTTTGTGATCACTGGCCAACATAAAGAGATGATGTCACTGATGGTGTAGAAGGTTAGTGTTGTTGTTGTTGTTGTTGAGTTTGTGATCACTGGCCAACATAAAGAGATGATGTCACTGATGGTGTAGAAGGTTAGTGTTGTTGAGTTTGTGGTCACTGGCCAACATAAAGAGATGATGTCACTGATGGTGTAGAAGGTTAGTGTTGTTGTTGTTGAGTTTGTGATCACTGGCCAACATAAAGAGATGATGTCACTGATGGTGTAGAAGGTTAGTGTTGTTGTTGTTGAGTTTGTGGTCACTGGCCAACATAAAGAGATGGTGTCACTGATGGTGTAGAAGGTTAGTGTTGTTGTTGTTGTTGTTGAGTTTGTGGTCACTGGCCAACATAAAGAGATGGTGTCACTGATGGTGTAGAAGGTTAGTGTAGTGTTGTTGTTGTTGAGTTTGTGGTCACTGGCCAACATAAAGAGATGGTGTCACTGATGGTGTAGAAGGTTAGTGTTGTTGTTGTTGAGTTTGTGGTCACTGGCCAACATAAAGAGATGGTGTCACTGATGGTGTAGAAGGTTAGTGTTGTTGAGTTTGTGGTCACTGGCCAACATAAAGAGATGGTGTCACTGATGGTGTAGAAGGTTAGTGTAGTTGTTGTTGTTGAGTTTGTGATCACTGGCCAACATAAAGAGATGATGTCACTGATGGTGTAGAAGGTTAGTGTAATGTTGTTGTTGTTGAGTTTGTGATCACTGGCCAACATAAAGAGATGATGTCACTGATGGTGTAGAAGGTTAGTGTTGTTGTTGTTGTTGAGTTTGTGATCACTGGCCAACATAAAGAGATGATGTCACTGATGGTGTAGAAGGTTAGTGTTGTTGTTGTTGTTGTTGAGTTTGTGATCACTGGCCAACATAAAGAGATGATGTCACTGATGGTGTAGAAGGTTAGTGTTGTTGAGTTTGTGGTCACTGGCCAACATAAAGAGATGATGTCACTGATGGTGTAGAAGGTTAGTGTTGTTGTTGTTGAGTTTGTGATCACTGGCCAACATAAAGAGATGATGTCACTGATGGTGTAGAAGGTTAGTGTTGTTGTTGTTGAGTTTGTGGTCACTGGCCAACATAAAGAGATGGTGTCACTGATGGTGTAGAAGGTTAGTGTTGTTGTTGTTGTTGTTGAGTTTGTGGTCACTGGCCAACATAAAGAGATGGTGTCACTGATGGTGTAGAAGGTTAGTGTTGTTGAGTTTGTGGTCACTGGCCAACATAAAGAGATGATGTCACTGATGGTGTAGAAGGTTAGTGTTGTTGTTGTTGTTGAGTTTGTGATCACTGGCCAACATAAAGAGATGATGTCACTGATGGTGTAGAAGGTTAGTGTTGTTGTTGTTGAGGTCGTGGTCACTGGCCAACATAAAGAGATGATGTCACTGATGGTGTAGAAGGTTAGTGTTGTTGTTGTTGAGTTTGTGGTCACTGGCCAACATAAAGAGATGATGTCACTGATGGTGTAGAAGGTTAGTGTTGTTGTTGTTGAGTTTGTGGTCACTGGCCAACATAAAGAGATGATGTCACTGATGGTGTAGAAGGTTAGTGTTGTTGTTGAGTTTGTGGTCACTGGCCAACATAGAAAGATGATGTCGAGGGGGGGGGGTGTTGCTGTTGTGTGAGACTGATGTACTTATGACTTATCAGGAGATGCAAGGTTGAGGAAGAGTGGGTGGTGGTACTCCCTGAAACTGACCCTTGATCTCTGGGTAGGTCAGATCTTTTACCTTGTACTGACAATTAAAAAGTATGTCCTGTGTGTCCTAGTTGAGCACCTGAAAACTGTTTGCCAATGTCAATACTTTATTTTCAGAATTAAAAAGTAACATTCCCATAATCCTTCATTCCTTACAGCAATTAAATATCCTCACAAATGTAGTCTGTTCCCAGCAAACACACCTTCCGATTGTTTTAAGGTGGAACAAACTCAAATTTTCCTCATATTCATCAAACATTCTACACACCTTCCCATTGTTTTAAGGTGGATACAAATAATAATACATAAATATTATTATATGGGGAACTTCCGAGGCGATAATAGGGAATAATAGAACAAAGAAGTATGTGTTAGCACTCGGAAAAATTGACAGACAAACAACAATAGAAAAAAACGAAGAACAATATATGGTGGAAAGCACGAAAGTGCAAGACACTACTGCAATAGCCAATTTTTTAGTTGGCTGCGTGGCAGTGTGCCAAGCGTTCGGCTTCTCGTGGCAAGTTGCGGTGCCACTGAGTACGGGTTCGATCCCACTTCGGACCATATATTGTTCTTCGTTTTTTTCTATTGTTGTTTGTCTGTCAATTTTTCCGAGTTTTAAGGTGGAACAAGCTCTAATTTTCCTCTTATTCATCAAACACTCTACACACTTTCCGATTGTTTTAAGGTGGAACAAACTCAAATTTTCCTCTTACTCATCAAACACTCTACACAACTTCAAGATGTTTCGAAAAAAAACCCCACTCAAATTCTATTTTTCGGTAAACCCTAACTGATCGAAACAATAAAACTCAACTTATACTTATTCTGTTATTCATTTCCAGCAAATGTATTACCAACAGAGGATAGACAGAAGTTGAAGCTTCACGAAGACCTCATGGCCGTGCTACATGGCGAGATCCTCAGATGCATCAAACAGCTGGAGTCCTTGAATGGACAGCTTGACCGAGAGAGTAGAAATGTTAAAGACGTACAGAAGAAAGTTGAAGTAAGTGCACGCTGTCTTTCTTCTCTTCTCTTCCTTTTGTTTTATGGTGGTTGCTGTGGTGTAGAGATGTGGTATGCTCACCCCACAACCTCAAAGTATCTAGTTCAAACCAGATTTTGGAACGCTAAGTGTTCAATATTCATCAAAGCTTGTCAAATCATCGGACAGCTATCACCACTAATGTCCAAGGACATAACTCTGGAGACAAAACAAGCACTATACAATACAATCTTCATCCCAATGTTGTGGTACCAATGCCAGACCTGGACCATAGATGCAAGAACAATAAGAAAAATAACCTCTACAGAGATGAAATGTGTTAGATAAATGACAGGAAACAGTCTGAGAGATAAGATCAGAAATAATATCCCTGCCATAGAATATAAAGAAACAGCAGATAAAATGATTTGGCCTCGTGACAAGTCAGAGTGATCAAAACACAACAAGCCCTCAATAAATGTTGCGAGAATACCAGACCCAAGGGATCGACCACGAAAAAGATGGATCGATGGAATATTAGAAGTACTAGGAAACATAACAGCAGCAGAGGCGTCCAGAAGAGCAAAAGACCGCAAATTATATCTCCCCTCAACGCTGAGAGGCAAATGAGGAAGAAAAGAAGAAGAAGCGTTCTCACCTCTCCAACTTGTTCTGTACCCTGTTTGTATGCTTGGAGAGGTGAGCCAATATTAACTCATACACTTGCAGGAGCTCATTGAAGCTCAGAGCTCTGTGGGTAAACCAGGACTGCAAGGAATATATTCATAGTTCATTCAGTGACAAAGGCAGAAAATTCTGGCTGCTGTTTGTTGTTAGAATCAACACCACTGCACACTGGATAAATCCATAGGTGCTCTGACATCCCCCTCAAGAAATTTCATGGAGAATCCTCTCTCAAGTGTATGAATGCCGTAGCATGGCCTTGGATCCACGATGTTGGTAGGTTGTATGAATGCCATAGCATGGCCTTGGATCCATGGTGTGGGTAGGTTGTATGAATGCCGTAGCATGGCCTTGGATCCATGGTGTGGGTAGGTTGTATGATTGCCATAGCATGGCCTTGGATCCATGGTGTGGGTAGGTTGTATGAATGCCGTAGCATGGCCTTGGATTCACGGTGTGGGTAGGTTGTATGATTGCCATAGCATGGCCTTGGATCCATGGTGTGGGTAGGTTGTATGAATGCCGTAGCATGGCCTTGGATTCACGGTGTGGGTAGGTTGTATGAATGCCGTAGCATGGCCTTGGATTCACGGTGTGGGTAGGTTTCTACTGATACTTTTGCCCAGACAGTAGCCATATTTATGGTCTACTCTTTTCAACCGTAACTGCCAGGGGTTCTTTAACGTGCGCAAGTGCATGCAGGGGCCTCCTATTTATTGCCGTTATCCGTGAGTACTAGACATCGATCTCACCATCCAAGTGGTCAGAGGAGGGCAACATCATAAAGAAACCACAGATTAATTTGTCCTATTTTTGAAAAATCATCACCACTTCTGGTGAGCTTTGAACCTGGCAGCGAATTGTCGTATGTGATGGTTGGACCTAAGTTGTGCCATTATGACTTTGTGAAAGCCAAACTAGAAGAGAAGATACGTGAGCCCTTACTGGTCTGCAGGTCTTACACGTTTGCCCAGCAACTTCTAGTCGTCATCGTATACCTCTGAATTGACTGTTGTCTTGTAGTTTACAAGCAGCCGCCAATTTGTGACTTTCATCTCAGAACCGTGATAGTTCAGTGGTTAGTGAACTGGACTACAAAGGACAAGAGGTAGGGTTCGATCCCAACCAACAGCTTCCGAGTTCACCCAGCCTTAAATGGATACCGGATGTTTTCTGGGAAAGTAAAGCAGCACGGGTGTAATACCAACCACATTACCCCAAAAATCATTTGCTGAAGGTCTGTAAAATTTATGGTCACTAACACCATATTCCCTATACACCACTTGGCGTGATGGGGGTACTTTACATTCAAGTCGTGTGATCATGCGAACTTGACTCTTCCTGTTTTCATGATGGAGAGGTAAGGATAACCTTCCCTTTTCAATTCCTATATGCTTGGTCAAACTGGCAAGTCAGTTTTCATGAGAGGTGGAGGTGTGCCTCACAGCAGCAGAGCTGGATGTTGTCAGCGACCAACAGCTGATGGCTTGCGCCAGGATCAGTGAACCAGAACCATCCAGACCCTGCTCCACCTCTCCATGGTGCCTCCAGTAACAGACTAACCTGTCTAGTCTAGCCAAGCGAGTAGGGATCAAAGAGGGAAGATCCTGTACTCAAAAATGTTGTGCCGAAGTCGGATGTGTTGGCCAAAAGGCACAAATATCACAGTTATACTGCAAACCACAACACAACGCAGACACACCCACTTAACATCCTTTTAAGGGCAGGTGACGAAGATGTGTGATCCTTTAGTCATCGGCCGATTGCAAGCAAGCAAGTATGAGAGGTGGAAATGGATCTTGATTTTGTCTGGTTCATTGATTCTGACAACGCAAACAATAAACTTTGAGTCACTGACACTTTCACTTCAAGATGCGGGGGACTGGTTGGTATCATGGCAAGATGCCAGCCTCAAGACAGAGAGGTTGTGGGTTCAAATCCCGGCTGCTCCAGTTGAGATTTTTATTTATGATTTCTCTGCGACAACCAACACAGGTCTCGGCAGCGAGGCCCGGCTTGAAACGTCAATTACTCATCAAATGAAAAAAATGAGTACCTCCGAAGCTGGAGTTATCTGCCTGTGTAGCGAGGGGGGGGGGCTGCGCACACGGCTACTAGGGAAAAATGAATTAACATGCAAAATTCAGTTCCTAATCTCTATGAATTTCATCAGAGCTGGCAAACGTAAAAAAAAAACCACTTCAAGATGCTCTTTGGTGTCTTGAGTACATCAACACATCTGTCTCCCATGGGGAGGGGGGGGGGGGTAGTAGCAAAGGCACCCAATAGAATCAGTGGTGAGTTTGCACCGGGATTGGTGATCCAGACCCAGCTCCGCCTCTTTGCGGTGCCCCTAGTAACAGACTAACCAGTCTAGTATGGTCCAAGTGAATAGAGATAGAAAGTAGAGGGAAGGCAAGTGAGTGCCAAAAAAATGCTTGAAGTCTGATGTAATGGGCTGTAAGGCACAAATAAACCACACAAAGTGTATCAATGCCCACTTAATGCCCTTTTAAGGATCTAGAACTATACTCCCATTTATTACTGCAATAATCTCATCCATTACTGCAAAAATATCATCCAGTAATACAATAATCTCATCAGTTACTGCAAAAATATCATCCATTAATACAATATCATCCATTAATACAATAATCTCATCCATTAATGCAGTAATCTTGTCCATTAATGCAATAATCTCATCCATTACTGCAAAAATACCATCCATTAATGCAGTAATCCTGTCCATTAATGCAATAATCTCATCCATTACACTGCAAAAATATCATCCATTAATGCAATAATCTCATCAATTACTGCAAAAATATCATCCATTAATACAATAATCTCATCCATTAATGCAGTGATCCTGTCCATTAATGCAATAATCTCATCCATTACTGCAAAAATATCATATTAATGCAATAATCTCATCCATTACTGCAAAAATATCATCCATTAATACAATAATCTCATCCATTAATGCAGTGATCCTGTCCATTGATGCAATAATCTCATCCATTACTGCAAAAATATCATCCATTAATACGATAATCTCATCCATTACTGCAAAAATATCATCCATTAATACAATAATCTCATCCATTAATGCAGTAATCCTGTCCATTAATGCAATAATATCATCCATTAATGCAATAATATCATCCATTACTGCAAAAATATCATCCATTAATACAATAATCTCATCCATTAATGCAGTAATCCTGTCCATTAATGCAGTAATCTCGTCCATTACTGCAAAAATATCATCCATTAATGCAATAATCTCATCCATTACTGCAATAATTCTATCATTATTACAATAATCCAATTCATTACTGTCCTTATACCACCCATTACTGGAATAATTCATTACCACCTTTCAGATTTTAGAGAAATCGGTTGTAGTTTTGCAAGGAAAGCTGCAAGAGGTGATTGAGAAAGCAACTGTGTCAGATCCAAAAGAGTATGGAACGTTGACGGAGTTGCCAGATAGCACTGCCACGTGGCGAATAGATAATTTTACACAAGTGCGGCGAGCTGCCTGCAATGGGTCTCAGCCGTTCATCACTTCTCCTTCATTTTGTACTGGGCCCTGTGGATACAAGCTGAGAATTCGTTTCTTTGCTGATGGTGATGGTTCTGCCAAGGGCAAGGCCTTTTCTGTGTTTATACAGTTACTCAGAGGTCCCCACGATGATCTTCTACCGTGGCCTTTTGTGGGAAAGGTATGGGAGATTGTAGTGTCTGTCTGTATTGTAGTGTATTTCTATTTGTCCTATATAGTAGTGTCTGTCCTGTATTGTAGTGTGTGTCTGTCTGTTTGTCCTGTATAGTAGTGTCTGTCTGTCCTGTATTGTAGCATCTGTCTGTCTGTCCTGTATTGTAGTGTATGTCTGTCCTGTATTGTAGTGTGTGTCTGTCCTGTATTGTAGTGTGTGTCTGTCTGTATGTCTGTCTGTCCTATATTGTAGTGTCTGTCTGTCCTATATTGTAGTGTCTCTATGTTTGTCCTGTATAGTAGTGTCTGTCTGTTTGTACTTTATAGTAGTGTATGTCTGTTTGTCTTGTATTGTAGTGTCTGTCTGTTTGTCCTGTATAATATTGTCTGTCTGTTTGTCCTGTATAGTAGTGTCTGTCTGTTTGTCTGTCCTGTATAATAGTGTCTGTCTGTTTGTCTTATATTGTAGTGCCTGTCTGTTTGTTCTGCATAGTAATGTTTGTCTATTTGTCCTTTATAGTAATGTCTATGTAGTGTCTGTCTTCTTGATTATTTTAAAAATGTAGTGTTTTGTTTTCTTGTTTGTGTGCTGCTTGCTTGCTTTCACCCAATGACTAAGTGTGTAGTTACCCCTCTGTTGTATAGTTCACTGATCCCGACACAAGTTATTCCTCTTCGTTACCTCTGTGCTCATAACCCTATTTTACTATACCTATCTGTGAGTCATTATATGGCTGTGAAACATGGAGAACATCTAAAATGACAGTCATGAAAATACAGACTTTCATTAATGGATGCTTACGCAGAATAAAAGGATGGAAATGGCAGGACAAAATCACTAACATAGATTTATGGAAATGTGCCAGTCAAATACCAGTGGATAAAGAGATACAGCGAAGATGATGGCGCTGGATAGGACACACGCTGCGGAAGCCAACTGAGAGTATTACACAACATGCCCTTTTTTGGAATCCCCAGGGGAAACAGCAAAGAGGAAGACCAAGAAATTCTTAGAGAAGACAGACAGAAGCAGAGATGAAGATGATGGGGAAGACATGGAATGATCTTACATGAATGGCAAGAATCAGAAAGGCTTGGACAGTGTTTGTTGAAGACCTATGCTCCACAGGGAGCTGAAAGGTAGAAGAGAAGAGATCTGTGAGTCACGTTTTCATGATACCGTCGTAAAAAAATCACTACCACTTACTTGTTACATTTAGAGTTCAGAAAATCATACCTTGTTTGAGCTTTTGCTACACGGCTGTGTGTTTACCTAAACAGACACATGGGAATCAGATGCTGTAATCATTTCCCAGGTTACTTCAGATTTATGGTCTGAAATTCGAATGCATGGCGCCGTGGCTACCAGAGGTGTTACATTGTCTATTCACACGGTGACCGTCAATCCGTTAATCCAGCTATGTGTTCGGCTCCCTCAAAGCGTTTTTCACTGTCCATGTTACAAAGGTTTGTTTGGCCGATGGCCGGGGAGATTTACTCCATCGTAAGATAAAAGAAAACGAATTTATGGAAAATTGGCTAAATTTACTGTTTTTTTTTTTTTTTAAAAAAAGCCAAAGCCCTCTTTCGACGATACCCCCCTTTTTATGACGCACTTGAACGGAAAAAATTCAATTTCAAAGGAAACAAATTCAACACTCAGAGGTCACCAGAAGTTGTAATTAGGAAGAGGGGGGTGTAATGTCTACTCTCAACAGACTGTTGAATTTCAAGAATTTATATTATTGAGGTGGTCAATTTACAACAAACTAACAGGAGGTATTTGAAGACAAATGCCTGGAGGCGATGGTGCACCTCACAGCAGCAGAGTTGGAAGTTGTCAGTGACCCACAGCTGGTGGCTTGTGCCAGGATTGGTGAGCCAGAATCATCCAGACCCTGCTCCACCTCTCACCATGGTGCCTCCAGTAATAGACTAACCTGTCTAGTCTGGCCAAGCAAGTAGGGATCGAAGAGGGAAGACAACCCGGTACTAAAAATTGCCATGCTAGAGTTGGATGAGTCTTAATAGCAGAGACAGAACGAACTACAAGAAATGATAGGCATAATAGTAAAAGAAAGCAGCAAGAAAGGTCTCAGTCTGAATAGTAAGAAAACAGAAGTAATGGTCGTATCGAAGAAACAATCATCACCATCATGCAGCATAAAAATAAACGAGACAAATCTGAAACAAGTGCAATGTTTCAAATACTTGGGCACAATAATAACATCAGATGGGAGATGCACCTCAGAAATAAAAAGCAGAATAGCTCAGGCCAAAACAGCATTTCAGAAAATGAAAAATATCTTGTGCAACGAATCTATGTCGATAAAAATGAGAAAGAGAGTTCATTGGTGCTATATAGAACCAATTCTGACCTATGGAAGCGAATCATGGACAGTAGACAACCAAATGAAAAGACGATTAGAGGCCACAGAGATGGGATTTCTCAGAAGAATGTTGAAAGTTCCCTGGACAGCTAAAAAGACCAATGAGGAAGTTCTCAAAGAGGCCAACACAAAAAGGGAGCTCTTAAAAAACATCAGAAAGAAGCAATCAACATTTTTCGGGCACGTCATGAGAAGAGGAAAGTTGGAATACTTGGTTACAACTGGCAAAATAGAAGGAAAGAGAGATCACGGACGACAGAGAGAGAAAATACTGGATAGCTTTGTGTCATGGCATGGAAAACAACAACAGAACTGATACGATGCACTGTAGGTAGAAGATTGTGGAAGGACATGATCACCTACGCCAACCGGTATGGCACATGATGATGATGATGAAAGTTGGATGTGATGGGCCGAAAGGTGCAAGTATCACAGTTATACTGTAAACCACAACACAACGCAGACACGCCCACTTAACATCCTGTTAAGGCGTGGATTACGGAGAGGTGTATTCTTTTAGTCATCACAACGTATGCTGGCGTGCAAAACAAATACCTGAGGAGAGCACTTTGTTTGCTGTGGAATGAGTTCAACACTAGAGAAAGGAATAAGGGAAATGACAAAACATCCAAAAATATAAACTATAATCAAGAGAAGTGGTCATATGTTGGCCACGTGATGAGAGAATTCTAAGGCAGACCCTCAGGTGGCAACCAGAGGGTAAAAGAAAAAGAGACAGTCCTAGAGAAAAGCTAAAAGGAACAGTAAAAGGAGAGGTGGCAACAGTAGGCATTAACTTTCTTGCTGAGATTGAGCAGCTCACCCGGACCAAAATTTTCAACTCCAATGTTAAGTCGGTGCTATTATATGGCTGTGAAACATGGAGAACAACTAAATTGACAATCATGAAGATAACAGTCTTTCATTAATGGATGCTTACGCAGAATAAAAGGATGGAAATGGCAGGACAAAATCACCAACATAGAATTATGGAAATGTACCAGTCAAACACCAGTGGATAAAGAGATACAGCGAAGACGGTGGCTCTGGATAGGACACACACTGCAGAAACCAACTGAGAGTATTACACAACAGGCCCTTTTTTGGAATTCCCAGGGGAAAAGACAAAGAGGAAGACCAAGGAATTCTTGGAGAAGACAGATAGAAGCAGAGATGAAGATGATGGGGAAGACATGGAATGATCTTAAAAGAATGGCAAGAAACAGAACGGCTTGGAAAGTGTTAGTTGAAGACCTATGCTCCACTGGGAGCTAAAAAGGTAGTAGAAGAAGAAGATGCATCATTACAGCGATCCTGTACAGGGTCTGATTATTGAAATATAGTCAGATACAAGAGTCTAGAACATCTTCCCTATGTGTCATCTTTGACTCCAAGGGACAATAGATGTATGTAATTTTTTATAACAGTATCAAAATGTAGAGCTAAAGGGTCATTAAGTGGTCATAAATGTGCTGTGTTGTTGTTTGCAGTTAAACTATATTTGTACTTTACACATATGTGTGTACACATGTGTGTGTACGGGATGGCATTTTTGAGTACCAGGTTGGTTTCTATCAAAATCCCCTACTTATTTGGTCATTTCTATTTCTGCTGTCATTTGTCGTGTCTGTTCTAGTTATGCTGACGTTTGTAATGCTGTATCAATTATATTTATGCTGACATTTGTAATGCCATGTCACTTCTATTTATGCTGACAGTTGTAATGTCATGTCACTTCTTTTTATGCTGACATTTGTAATGCCATGTCACTTCTATTTATGCTGACATTTGTAATGTTGCACCACTTCTAGTTATGCTGGCGTTTGTAATGTAATTTTAATTCTATTTATGCTGGCATTTATAATATCGTGTCACCTCTTTGATGTGTCGTCCGTAATGTCATGTCACTTCTGTTTACACAGACATTTGTAACATGTTAGCTCTGTTTATGTTGTCATTCGTAATGTCATATACTTATTCTCCACAACAGGTTTACTTTATAATCGTTGACCTGAAGGAGTTCCAGCAACACAAAGTGGTCAGCTTCAGCGCCATCCCTGATCAGCCAGCTTTCCAGAAACCTCGAGGCCACAACACGGCCTCCGGCTGTGTGGAATTTGTAGACCTCAAGGAATTTAGCAATGGTCTTGACAAGTATCTTGTCAATGATACACTCTTTGTTAAAGTCTACATACAGCTCCCGGATAGCGTTAACACCAGGATACACAATTTGAACCCAAAGGTTATGGTCGGCCTTGTGAGATAATAATTTTATCGGCTCATTTTGTGCGATAAGATAAGAAAAGATTTCAACTAAATGAAAGTTGTGCAGTTGCTTGACGATTTTGTCTTTAACTTTTAATTTGACTTTAGGACTTTTCGAACATCTATCTAACCTGTTTGTACGTAAGAGCTGGATTGTGCAGCCATACGTCAAACTGTAGATTCCACCTTCTTCATTTTTCAACTCTCAAACGCCCTTGTAAATTAAAACTGCCCGTCCCTTTCATTCTAGAAAGGGACACAACTGTATTTTTTTTTTTTTTTTTTTTTTTTTTTTTTTTTTTTTTTTTTTTTAAAAGAAAAGGAGGAACGCGATTGAAAAATGGAGAAGGAAAAGGTTGGAAGTCTACAAGTATGTTTATTCCAACTCTGCATTCATGCCACTGTGTGATAATGTAACATTTATGATATGTGATGGTGAATGTCAGAGAAGCAGGTAAGATGGGAGAATAATGGATGTAGTGGGGGGTTTGTCTAGTAAGTTTTGAATGTCTAAACCTCAGCAGTTTTAAAACAAAATTATGTTAAATATTAAAAGATGTGAAGTTAGCGAGACCTGAAAATATTCAATAATTATGTTAATTAATACTTCATTCACTTCTTTTTGTACCCCATTATGTGTAGTGGCCGTCTAAAACTTTTCGTCAATTCTAAAAATAAAAAGAGTCAATGTTTGCAGCATGTATTCAAATGATTTGCTGAATATTTAAGGTGGTTAATTGGGGAGGCTATCAGCCCTTATGTATGCAAGAGCTGGAAAACAACAAAAGACATAGAAAACAAAGTTGAACGCATTTAAAAATAAATCTCAAAGGAGAATTCTTGGTACTGCGTGGAACGGATTCAGAACAAACAAACAAATTAGAAAAATCACTAATCTACCACTAATATCTTCAGTAATCAAGAAAAGACGATGGGCATGTGATGAGGAGAGATAATCACTGAATAGCAAAGCAAGCCCTCGTGTGGGAAACAACAGGTAAGAGTAAAAGCGGCCAACACTGAGAAGAACATTGATAAGGAAGGCAAAGGCAGCAGGAGTCGGCTCTCTAAATGAAATCGAGATGCATGCACAGAATAGAGAAATGGCGAGATTTGATAAAAGATCTTTGCAAGGATAGAGGATGCTAGAAGGAAAATTTGAAACAGGGAAAGAGTATCTGTGTCTATGCCCTATTGGCCGACTACATCTATGTCTATGCCCTATTGACCGACTATGGCTTGCAAGGCCGATAGATAGAATTCAGGGAGGGGCCTGGATAGTCTAAAGGTAAGACGTCGGTGTCCCGGGTTCGATTCCCACCGCAGGCCAGGCAGGTATTGTGATAAAGGATAAATATAGAATCCCTGTCTTTAGCCCGCTCAGAAAGCGCTGGGAAAAAAAACCAGGACGTCTCGTGTACATGCTGTGCAAGTTGAAGAATTCTTGACAGTTGGAAATTGAAAATGGTACGCCAAAAATGGAAACATTACTAGGGGAAAAAGAAAGTCTATCAAAATGTTACAACTTTCAGTGATAAAAAAATATGAGAGTACCCCTGAACACAGACTGCCAGCCGGTGTGTGGAATAGGAAAGAGTGTTATTCACATAGTGTTCAGTGCTATAGAGATATAAAACTAGTGTTCTCAAAGAACAAGATGTTTAATGTTAGTGAGACCTGAATATATTCAATAATTATATTCATTAGTGCTTCTTTCACTGCCTTTTGTTGCCCATTCAGGTGTAGATAGATCATCATCATCATCATTGAGTGCCGTCTCCTCATCGAAGGTTGGCTACCATGGAGCGCCATTTGTCTCTTGCTTTGATGGTGCAGGTTGTCATAGGCTGACTTGTCCATCTTTTGATGTTACTCGTCCATGTTAGTCTTGGTCTGCCTCTACCTCTTTTACCTTGTATTTTCCCTTCCAAGATTACTTTTAGTAGGCTGCTGTGTCTTTTAACATGCCCCAAAATTCTCATCTGTCTTGTTTGAATTGTGTTTAGTAGTTCTCTTTTCAGTTGTTTTAAGACTTCATCATTTTTCTTTTCTTTCCATCCAATTCTTAATATTCTTCTTTAAATCCACATTTCAAAGGCTTCAATTTTGTGTTCTGTTTTCTTATCTAATGTCCATGTTTCTGCACCATACAGGAATATTGTGAAGATATCACATTTTGCTATTCTTAGTTTAAGCCCTGAAGTTTTAGACCAGGATTATTGACACCATCATCTTTTCTCATTTTAGTGACATTTAATTTTTAGTGACTTCTAAACGGAAGGTGTAGATTGCAACATTTTTTCCTAATGATTTTGATCTGGTAAGGGATTTTTGTGAAGGGTCAGAATGAACTTCCCATATTTTTTTTATTTTTAAACCCCCGTGCGGAACAACGTAACGTGTAAAAATATTAGGTAATTAAATATGAAACGCCATTGGGGGGGGGGGGGGTCCATTTGTTGTGGCTGCCTGTAATGTTGAATTTGTATGTGCGTTGAAATTGTTACCACTGGTTTTATATGTCCGTAGTTGGTCATATGTTCAACTGGAATTAGGTACTTGACGTTGGCATTAAGGATGATGTTGACAGTTTTGAAAATGGTGATTAAGCTGTGGGAGAGAGTGGCTAAATTAATATATACATTGAATTAAGACGGTTATCCTGCACATTTTCAGAAGTGAGAGTTAGTTTTCTGTTGTTAATTCTGAATTGTTCGGCTGAAAATACATTGTCTTTTTAAGCTTGTGTTGCCGATGTGAACGTATGGTTTGTGAGGATTGTTAGGCGTACATTGATGTACATTATGTTTATAAAGAAAGAGTGGTGGTGTATGTTAGAATCGTGTACTTTGGGAGATGTGATATGTGGCTGCCGTGACAATGATTTGTGAATGTATTCGACTTGTCTTTTTACTTAACAAGTGTGGTGAATCACGTGACCCATTTAGCATGTCCACTTCTCTGATCTGTGGTTAATCACATGACCCATTTAGTATGTCCACTTCTCTGATCTGTGGTGAATCACATGACCCATTTAGTATGTCCACTTCTCTGATCTGTGGTGAATCACATGACCTATTTAGCATGCCCACTTCTCTGATCTGTGGTTAATCACATGACCCATTTAGCATGTCCACTTCTCTGATCTGTGGTTAATCACATGACCCATTTAGCATGTCCACTTCTCTGATCTGTGGTGAACCACATGACCCATTTAGCATGCCCACTTCTCTGATCTGTGGTTAATCACATGACCCATTTAGCATGTCCACTTCTCTGATCTGTGGTTAATCACATGACCCATTTAGCATGTCCACTTCTCTGATCTGTGGTTAATCACATGACCCATTTAGCATGTCCACTTCTCTGATCTGTGGTTAATCACATGACCCATTTAGCATGTCCACTTCTCTGATCTGTGGTTAATCACCTGACCTATTTAGCATGTCCACTTCTCTGATCTGTGGTTAATCACCTGACCTGTTTAGCATGTCCACTTCTCCGATCTGAACTACAATTCTCTCTCTTTCTCTGCTCTTGGTTGTTTGTCGGTGATACTTTAGTTGATTTTCTCATTTACGTCTCCATGAAGATAAAATAGACATGCTTCTTCTATTAAACATTTAAAGTGATTAGATGTTGGTCAACTTTAACATTTACAGTGATTAGATGTTGGTCAACTTTAACATTTACAGTGATTAGATGTTGGTCAACTTTAACATTTACAGTGATTAGATGTTGGTCAACTTTAACATTTACAGTGATTAGATGTTGGTCAACTTTAACATTTACAGTGATTAGATGTTGGTCAACTTTAACATTTAAAGTGATTAGATGTTGGTCAACTTTAATATTAGATGTTGGTCAACTTTAACATTTAAAGTGATTAGATGTTGGTCAACTTTAACATTTACAGTGATTAGATATTGGTCAACTTTAACATTTACAGTGATTAGATGTTGGTCAACTTTAATATTAGATGTTGGTCAACTTTAACATTTACAGTGATTAGATGTTGGTCAACTTTAACATTTAAAGTGATTAGATGTTGGTCAACTTTAACATTTAAAGTGATTAGATGTTGGTCAACTTTAACATTTAAAGTGATTAGATGTTGGTCAACTTTAACATTTAAAGTGATTAGATGTTGGTCAACTTTAACATTTAAAGTGATTAGATGTTGGTCAACTTTAACATTTACAGTGATTAGATGTTGGTCAACTTTAACATTTACAGGGATTAGATGTTGGTCAGCTTTAACATTTACAGTGATTAGATGTTGGTCAGCTTTAACATTTACAGGGATTAGATGTTGGTCAACTTTAACATTAGATGTTGGTCAACTTTAACATTAGATGTTGGTCAACTTTAACATTAGATGTTGGTCAACTTTAACATTAGATGTTGGTTAACTTTAACATTAGATGTTGGTCAACTTTAACATTAGATGTTGGTTAACTTTAACATTAGATGATGGTTAACTTTAACATTAGATGTTGGTCAACTTTAACATTTAAAAACCTATGTGATTAAACATTGAATATTTAATCCTGAAAAACTCTCACATTAGCCATTTCTTTTATCATTTTGTTAGGAGTATTGACTACTGTAGGAAGAAACAATCATCATTTTTTGGCCACGTAATGAGAAAACAGCTGAAATATGTTGTTAAACTGGGAAAATTGAAGGACAAAGAGATAAGATACCAGACATCTTAAGAGAATGGCTTGGCAGAAGGTCAACAACAGAAATATTAAATAACTGTCGAGATTAAATGTTGTGGAGAGACATGATCACCTATGCCAGCAGGCACAGTACTTGATGATGATGATGAACTACTGAAATATTTTTCATAAATATTGACTTCAGCTAGATACTCTGCATCTTATGCTTGCGCCTGTTCGCCCGATGACTAAAGGAGTACACCTATTCACCAACCGCCTTTATAAGGACGTTAAGTGGGCGTGTCTGTGTTGTGTTGTGGCTTGCACTAAAACTGTGATATTTGCGCCTTTCGGCCCAATACATCCGACTTCTGCACGACATTTTTGAGTACTGGGTTGTCTTCCCTCTTCGATCCCTACTCGTTCGGTCAGATTGGGCAGGTTAGTCTGTTACTAGAGGCACCAAGGAGAGGTGGAGCAGAGTCTGGATGGTTCTGGTTCCACGATACTGGTACAAGCCATCAGCTGTGGGTCGCTGACAACTTCCAGCTCTGGTGCTGTGAGTAGTGCCTTCGCCTCCATTTTTCTTGTTTAAACCAATGTGGAATTGTGGGTCGCTGACAACTTCCAGATCTGCTGCTGTGAGTTGCGCCTTCGCCTCCATTTTTCTTGTTTAAACCAATGTGGAATTGTGGGTCGCTGACAACTTCCAGATTTGCTGCTGTGATGCGCACCTTCGCCTCCTCTGCATCTTGCATGTTGTATCACAATTTGGAACCACTCCCACACAATACCATTTTTAAGAGGTAGAGGAAAGTACTAGACTTAGGACTTATTTATCCATAAATGCTGCACAATTTCCAAGGTTGAAATTAAAATGCCACTTTTGGATGAACACAAACATCTGTGCCTTTCTTCACCTTTAGTAAATAAAGGCTGCCTCTATGCCTCGCAGGGTGTACAGGGCATAATGTGCTGTCGAAAAATCAAATTACACATTCTGCTTGTATCTTGAGGTAAAAAAAAAAGTAAAGTACCCCCATCACGCCAAGTGGCGTATAGGGAAGTATGGTTTTAGTGACCCTATATTTTACAGACCTTCAGCACATGATTTTTGGGGTAATGTGGTAGGTATTACGCCTGTGCTGCTTTACTTTCCCAGAAAAAAATCTGGTACCCATTTAAGGCTGGGTGAACCCGGAAGCCGTCGGTTGGGATCGAACCCTACCCCTTGTCCTTTGTAGTCCAGTTCATTAAACACTGAGCTATCGCGGATACTACCAGATGAAAATAAAAAAGCCAGGGCGTGATAGTGTGGGTGCTTAATTTGTGTATTTTATGTAATAGGATAAATACCTGAATGCAGGATATCATTGAGTGCCATCTCCACATCGAAGGTTGGCTACCATGGAGCACCATTCCGCTCTTGTCTCTTTCTTTGATGGTGCAGGTTGTCATAGGCTGACTTGTCCATCTTTTGATGTTACTCGTCCATGTTAGTCTTGGTATGCCTCTTTTACCTTGTATTTTCCCTTCCAAGAAAATAATTTTAGTAGGCTTTTGTGTCTTAACATTCCCCCAAAATCTCATTTGTCTTGTTTGAATTGTTTTTAGTAGTTCTCTTTTCATTTTTAGTTGTTTTAAGACTTCATCATTAATTTTATTTTCTTTCTATCCAATTATTCCAATTCTTCTTTAAATCGACATTTCAAAGGCTTCAATTTTATGTTCTGTTTTTTTATTTAATGTCCATGTTTCTGCACCATACAGAAATGTTGTGAAGATATAACATTTTGCTATTCTTAGTTTTAGCCCTGGTGTTATGTGTCTTAATGTTAGTATATTTTTCAAGGCATTGAAACTTCCTATTTTCCCATTCCTATTCTTTTGTTTATTTCAGTTGTACATTTTTCATCACTGGTTATAGTATGTCCAAGGTAGTTGTAGTTCTGAACTGTCTCCAGGTCTATTCCTTCAACTTTGATATCCACTTGTGGGTTTTGAATATTATCTTTGTCTATGATCATAGCTTTAGTCTTTTATATTCATATCTAATCTATATTTTGTGCTTGTCATGTTTATTTCATGAAGTAATTGTTGTAGATCTTTAGGATTTTCTGCTAGTAGTACAGTATCGTCAGCATATCTTAGGTTATTGATTATCTTTCTATTAATGTTTAGGCCTGGCATCTCTGTGATGTTTTTAAAGATTTGCTCAGTGTATAGATTGAACAAGCTTGGTGATAGGATGCATTCCTGTCTTACTCTCTTTACATCAATAGGTTTAGAGTTCTCTTTCGTATGCAGGACACATACCTTAAAAGCAGAACATATCTGGCAAAACCATAACGGGTAGTAACCCATTTAAAAAATAAGCAAATGTACTAAAGTATCAGGGAGCCATGATAGCTCAGTGGTTAGTGAACTGGACTACCAAGGACAAGAGATAGGGTTCGATCCCAACCAACAGCTTCCAGTTCACCCAGCCTTTAATGGGTACCGGATTTTTTACTGGGAAAGTAAATGTGCTATCAACCCTTACGTATGTGCGTGAAAGCTGGAAAACAACATGAGATATAGAAACAAAGTTGAACGCATTCGAAAATAAATGTCTAAGGAAAATACTTGGTATAGCGTGGAACGAATTCAAAACAAACGAGGAAATTAGATAAATCGCCAATCAACCACTAATATCTTCAGTAATAAAGAAAAGACTATGGTCATATGTTGGACATGTGATGAGGAGAGATAATAACCGAATAGCAAGGTCAATAGATAGATAGATAGATAGAAAGCGGTACGGGCATAATACCGACCACATTACCCCAAAAATCATGTGCCGAAGGTCTGTATTATTTATGGTCACTAACACCATATTCCCTATACGCCACTTGGCGTGACGGGGAGTACTTAACTTTTTTTTTACTAAAAT
Source organism: Megaustenia siamemsis (assembly GCA_032433765.1). Lineage (NCBI taxonomy): Eukaryota > Metazoa > Mollusca > Gastropoda > Stylommatophora > Ariophantidae > Megaustenia > Megaustenia siamemsis. Next base: position 290,418 of record JAVIAB010000010.1, read on the forward strand.
ATCAATGACAAACTGCTGTACACAGCACAGTTGCCTTAGGTCTATCTCTCTGTTCTCTTCCATCAGAAAGTCATCATTGAGTGACATTTTTTGTACTGCTCAGACTAATGTCTTTCCTATCCTCATTTTAATATCACAGTCCAGGAGTGAAGATTTAGGTTCACCTTACATTCTTTAGATTATCTTTGAGTTCATTTAATATTCTTTAGACATTCTTCTAGTTCATCCAATGTTCTTTAGACATTCTTCTAGTTCACCCAATGTTCTTTAGACATTCTTCTAGTTCATCCAATGTTCTTTAGACATTCTTCTAGTTCATCCAATGTTCTTTAGACATTCTTCTAGTTCATCCAATGTTCTTTAGACATTCTTCTAATTCATCTAATGTTCTTTAGATATTCTTTTTGTTCATCTAATTTTCTTTAAATATTCTTCTAGTTTAATGTTCTTTAGATATTCATACATTCTCTAGATATTTTCTTTGATCACCTTGCGTTCTCTAAATATTCTAGCTCACCTTATGTTCATGTCAAATTCAGTCTCAAAAAAAAGCTCATGAGTCTCCAGATTAAAAGTTGGCGAATGCAAACAAATGACATGTATAGCCATGTCCAGACTGCATGATGTCTACCTTTTTAGCTCCCAGTGGAGCATAGGTCTTCAACAAACACTTTCCAAGTCATTCTGTTTTTTGCCATTCTTTTAAGATCATTCCATGTCTTCCCCATCTTCTTCATCTCTGCTTCTATCTGTCTTCTCCAAGAATTCCTTGGTCTTCCTCTTTGTCTTTTCCCCCTGGGGATTCCAAAAAAGGGCCTGTTGTGTAATGCTCTCAGTTGGCTTCCGTAGTGTGTGTCCTATCCAGCGCCATCGTCTTCGCTGTATCTCTTTATCCACTGGTATTTGACTGGTACATTTCCATAATTCTATGTTAGTGATTTTGACCTGCAATTTCCATCCTTTTTTTCTGCGTAAGCATCCATTAATGAAAGTCTGTATCTTCATGATTGTCATTTTAGTTGTTCTCCATGTTTCACAGCCATATAGAGATGAACAAGCAGGTTATAGGAAGCACAGATCATGTGCTGATCAAATAACTACTCTACGTATAATAGTTGAACAAAGTTTAGAACTCAAAGGTTGAAGACATAAGAATAACTAATAGACACAGAACTGGAGTTGTCAGTCTCCAAACATTAATGGACATACTGGGGTGGGGGGGTCTGAGCACTTATGGACATGTCCAATGTGCAATGAGAATGATCAGTCAGCGAAGGGAAAAAAAACAATTTTAACATCCGTCAATCTATTATGTTGCTGTCCGCATTCCTTCTTAAGGATATTACAAATCCAAATCTAGGATAAATCTTTTGTGAAATAATCAATGTAATGTTGGTAATTCTGTTTTGCCAAAAAATTTTAGAACTTTTCCTTGTGGATTGTGTGAAAGAACCGCTATTTTGGCATTTTGTTTGCAGTTACTGCCCCTGCATTGTGCACAAATACAAATGTGACATGCGCACTGTATTTGAGTGCAAAAGTTTGTAAATACTTGTTGTGTCGTGTAATTTATGTTTCGCAGACTTGATATTTTGTCTGTTAATGTTTTTGTTATTTTTGCCTACAACTGTCACATATGATAAGAATTGCTGTGTGTCGTTGAGCATGTGTGGCTCTTATCTCTGAAATATTTGTGTGTTTCTGTACTCTTACTAACGGTGCCACAGAAATTATTGCAAACTTAAACTTGTCAAAAATGGTATCACAGAAACTGTCACAAACTAGAATTTGACAATTGACAAAACAGTTTTATGGTCTAGCTTTATCTCCAACAATAGGAAAGGAGGGAAAAAGAGATAAAGAAACATTGTCAAGCCCCATAGCATAGCTAGAGTACACTCATGCCTTGTAGCATAGACAATAAAGAACACTCATGCCTTGTAGCATAGACAATAAAGAACACTCATGCCTTGTAGCATAGACAATAAAGAACACTCATGCCTTGTGGCATAGACAATAAAGAACACTCATGTCTTGTAGCATAGACAATAAAGAACACTCATGTCTTGTAGCATAGACAATAAAGAACACTCATGTCTTGTAGCATAGACAATAAAGAACACTCATGTCTTGTAGCATAGACAATAAAGAACACTCATGTCTTGTAGTATAGACAATAAAGAACACTCATGTCTTGAAGTGTATAGACAATAAAGAACACTCATGTCTTGAAGTGTAGAGAAATATAGAACATTCACATCTCATAGTGTACAGAAATATAGAATATTCACACCTCGTGGTGTACAGAAATATAGAATATTCACACTTGTAGCTAGAGAGAAAAAAATCATTACTCCTCATATCATCCTGTAGCTTATAAGGAAACAGTTTTAGTGCTGATATATTTTGTATTTGTTTAAACCACCAAAATGTATTTAGTAGCATAGCGAATGTTACACTAATGCCGTTTTTATTTTGAAGAAAAATGTGCTGCTCATTTAAGGCTGGGTGAATCTAGAAGCCGTTGATCTCAGTAAAACTCAATAGTGTCACCTCAATAGACCAGTTCACTTCAAGACGCTGTACTCTCACCGAGATTTTCTTATGTAAGCTTATGCTGGAGGCACCCCTACAGAAGTCTAGGAGAGATTTTACTGGTTGGAACTGTGTTCTTTGCCACTTAGCATATTCGCTACCAAGGGATATAACATGTGGCCACACCATTTTTCTGAATTTTGTTTTTAATTTGGAAATAACAGCGACAACATCGATGAAAAGTGATCTAAAACATGCTTTTTATTGGGACAATTTGTTCCGAGTCTGCAAAATAACTAATAAAAGAAATACCAGACTTTAACGGTAATGTATACATAAATGTCGATAAATTAAAACCCCGCAAATTTTGGCTTTTGAACTTGTATGCTGGCTACAAAAGCCGCAATTTGCGGCTCGTGGTATGGATTGGTGGCTCTTTACCTTTTTCCAGATGGTAAAAGAATTAAAGGGAGGCCAAGAGAAGAAAGAAAAATAGGTTCTCTCCCCTGCTTTGCTAGACATATGTTCTTATTCTACCTTTTAGCTCCCTGTGGAGCCTAAGAGGACTGTTTGGGGACTTTCTTTCTGTTGATTACCCAGTGACTGCTCAAGGAATTGATCGTCCTCTTTGTTACCTACTCTTAAAAGAATGTTAAGAAAGTTGTGTTGTGATTTATTTTCGCCTTACAGCCCAATATATCTGACTTCAACATAGCATTTTTAAGTACTCCGTTGCCTTCCCTGTTCTATCCCTACTCACTTAACCATACTAGACTGGTTAGTCTGTTACTAGAAGCACCACAGAGAGGTGGGGTAGCGTCTGGGTGTACTCCGTTGTCTTCCCTCTTCTATCCCTACTCACTTAACCACACTAGACTGGTTAGTCGATTACTAGAAGCACTCGGAGAGGTGGGGTAGCATCTGGATGTACTCTGTTGCCTTCCCTCTTCTATCCCTACTCACCTGGCCACACTATAGACTGGTTAGTCGGTTACTAGAAGCACCACAGAGAGGTGGGGTAGCTACTGGATGTACTCTGTTGCCTTCTATCCCTATAACTTGGCCAACTAACCAAATACAATTCAAACAAAACAAATGAAATTTTTGGGGCATGTTAAAAGACACAACGGCCTAATAAAAGTAATATTGGAAGGGAAAATACAAGGTAAAAGAGGCAGACCAAGACTAACATGGGCGAGTAACATCAAAAGATGGACAAGTCAACTTTGACAACATGCACCATTAAAGCAAGAGACAGAGTGGAATGGCGCTCCATGGTAGTCAACCTTCGATGCGGAGACGACACTCAATGACGATGATGATCTTGACACAAGACATCAGTTGTGAGTCACAAGCAACTTAACCTAAGACCAGAAATTAGAAATGATATAAGAGAAAGAGTAGGAAGGAATGCAGTCAGACTTGAACGGGGGTGGGGGGTTGCTGGTTGGTCTCAAGGCAAGACGCCAGCCTCGAAACAGAGAGGTTGTGGGTTTACGTCCTGGCTGCACCAGTTGGGATTTTTTTTATCTATGATTACTCTCTGCGGCAACCACCCCTGGTCTCAGCAGCAAGGCCCGGCTTGAAACGTCAATTACTCTTGTATGGAAAAAATATGAGAGAGTTATTTGCCTGTGCGCGAGTGACCCCTATGCACACGGCTGCCAGGGGAAAATGGATTAACATGCAAAATTCAGTTCCTACTCTTTAGGGACTTCGTCAGAGTTAAAAGCTGGCAATCGCAATAAAAAAATTAATCGGACAACAAATAAAATAATTCTTCCACATACACAAAAAGGGGAGCTACAGTTGTTAAATTCATCTCCCAGAAGTGATCTATAAAGTTTGTAGGCTGAGAAGGCTCCGAGAGTTCACCCAGCCTCTAAAAATGTGTACCTGATATACTTTAGGGAAGTAACAGCTGCTTGGTGTAATACCGAACATATCATCTAAATTATGCGGTGGCAGTGGAGAAGTCAGGTCATTTTTCTTTCTTTTTTTTCTTCACTTCCTACACATTCAGTTGTCGGAAATACAGAGTTCTGGTTATGCCCTTTTGGCTGCTTCAGTCACTGTCAATTGATGCTGTTGTAGTGTTTCGTTGATGTTGTCTGTCCATCTTACTCTTGCTCCTGACCCTTCTCTTCTTTCAATATATGCTAAGGATTCACACGCACATGGCATTCTTTCTAGATGGACAAACCAGTTTATATATTTTTATATGCAGTTTAGGGTTGGTACAATAACCCACTGTGATCACTTGCACCATATTTCCCCATATGTATGTGCAGGGAATGCCTTGTGTTTTCATACTATACAGGGCTTTGAGGAGGGAGGGCTTGGGACGAACCCAGAGGAGTAAGTTGAGGTAACAACATCGAGGAAATTATAGACAACAAAAAGGAAACTATAGACAACATTGAGGAAACTATAGCTCTGTGTTACATCATTTCTTACCAAGGGGTTTTAGCTACCCTCCCGTTTTTTCGCAAATTTTGTAAAAATGAAATAACAGCAAGAAAGATAGTGGAAATTTATCTCAAACATTTTGCTTCGATAATTTGTTCAGGAAGTCGGGGAAACGAGAGCGACATTTACGAGGTTTTGTTGGAAATAATTGCAGCAGAAATGTCAATAAATTAAAAACACTAGATCACTTGTTTAACATGCCAGCATCCAGAGCCGAGTTTTGCAGCTCAGAGTAGAGAAGGTGGTAACCAATGGAGGATAACGGTTGAGGTCTGTCAGGAGAGCAAGAGCTAGAACTCTTTCTCTCTCGATACCTGAAGTGGTGTCAGATGGAAATGAAGAAATTTAAGTAAAAAATTCAGATGTACCTCCGACTTCCGATTGCTTGGGTACAGATATTTTTCAGAGTTACAAATGCCCATACTTTGGGTGTAAAGTAATATATGTGTCGAGAGAAAATACGTCATTTTTTTATGTCTAGCCATGCTTGTGTCATTAAATCTAGTTGGAAAGAAACAAAACATGGGTTATACAGTTGGATGACTGCTCATAATCTTGTATGTTGCTTAGGATGTGTAACTTTCGATTTATGAGTTTTCTGATTTATGTTGAGTTTTTATGTTTTTTTTTTTATTTTTTAAGGTGACCCTATCATACGTCGAGGTATGTCTGCGGTGTGCCTGAAGATAGAACAATGTGCAAACATAATTACATGTCATTTGATGGTAATGTATGCAGGGTTCTAAATATTGTTCAGATTAAAGAAAAGACTTGTCTGTTTCTGGCCTTTGTATGTTAGTATCTCGTATATCAGATATTAACCTACATGATAAAGATAACATTATTTTGAGCAGGTGGTCAAATCGGCAACTTGTGGCGCTCCAAAACCAGGAGAATGCAGGTTTCAATCCCAGTAGGATAAAAATCTTTTTCTATCGGGGGGTGAAATAAAAACTCAAGATTTAAACACTTTGTGATGACTGCACTGGACAAGCAGCCTCAGTAATGAGAATATGCCTTATAGATTTTTTTAAAAAATTATTTTGAACCACTTTCACAAATGTTTAGACTTGTACGCTTTACAAAGACATGTCATTATTCGTTTAGGTTAATTAGTCCACTTCTCTCACCTCGGATTTACAAGTTTGACACGAATTAATACCCCCATCTTTTTATATTCTATTGTGTCCGTGGAACCAGTTTCATTGCAGGCTGGAATTTTTCATATCCACCCCCACGATTTGTCACAGCATTTCCCAAAATGCATCGGTAAATTCCG